>JACDOX010000103.1:1296775-1391491 GCA_014549065.1 Cardinalis cardinalis
GGCGCGCGCCAAGGGCCCGCGCGCGTGCGCGCGCAGCGTGCGGCGGTTGGTGCGTCCCGCGCGCGCGGCCCCGCCCCGGCCCCGAGCTCCGTCACCTTGGTCAGCCCGGTCCCTGTCCCTGTCCCTGTCCCTTATCCCTGTCCTGGTCCCTATCCCCGTCCCCATGCCCGTCCCAGTCCCGGCCCCGGCCCCTTCCCCGATCTCCGTCACCTTAGTTATCCCAGTCCTTATCCCTGTCCCCGTCCATCCCTGTCCTGGCCTCTATCCCCGTCCCCATGCCCGTCCCAGTCCTGTCCCCGGCCCCGATCTCCGTCACCTTGGTCAGCCCCGTCCATGTCCCTGTCCCTTATCCCTGTCCTGGTCCCTGTCCCCGTCCCCGTGCCCATCCCAGTCCTGTCCCTGGCCCCAGCRCAATCCCGTCCCTGTYTCCATTCCTGTTCCCGTCGCCTTCCTCGTCCCTTCCCCATCCCCATCTCAGCCGCTATCCCCGTGCCTATCCCCGTCCCTATCCCTGTCTCTGTCCCTGTCCTGGTGCCTATCCCCGTCCCTATCCCTGTCTCTGTCCTGTCCTGGTGCCCATCCCCGTCCCTATCCCTGTCTCTGTCCCTGTCCTGGTGCCCATCCCCGTCCCTATCCCTGTCTCTGTCCCTGTCCTGGTGTCTATCCCCGTCCCTATCCCTGTCTCTATCCCTATCCCCGTGCCCATCCCCGTCCCTATCCCTGTCTCTATCCCTGTCCTGGTGCCTATCCCCGTCCCTATCCCTGTCTCTATCCCTGTCCTGGTGCCTATCCCCGTCCCTATCCCCATCCCAGTCGCGTCGCCGGCCCTGGCCACATCCCAATCCCGTCCGTGTCCCTATCCCTGTCTCCATCCCTGTCCCCGTCTCCTTCCCCATTGCATTCCCCATCCCCGTTCCTCTCCCCATCCCCGTTCCTCTCTCCATCCCTGTTCCTCTCCCCATCCCCATCCCCATCCCCGTGCCCATCCCGGGGGCTCCTCTCCGGGCAGGGCGATCTGGCGCTGCCTCTCCCGTGTCCCCCGCAGGCTCCCGGCTCCGGTGCCGGGAGGGGCACAAGACAGATTTCAGCCCCCGCTCGGCCGGGCTGGTTTGAGTTTGAATAAATAAATAAATAAATACATAAATAATTTGATTTTATCTCCGAGCGTTCCCCGTGCGCGCAGGTGATTGATGGAGAAACGTCGGGTCCCGGCGTCCATAAAGCGCTGGGGTTGCACGGAAGGGAAGGCGGAGTTCGGGAGCCTGGGAATGGTTAACAGCGAGACCCCAGCGCCGGAGAGTTTCCGCTGTGAAAAGAGRGCTGCGGGTACTGGGGGTGACTGCAGCGCTCGATGGATGCAGAATTTAAGGGAGAAAGACACCAAGACAGGAAAGTCATATTTCCTTCCTCTACTTTTTGAACACTTTGGGTTAATATCTACCCTTTACACATTTGCTTGAAAAATGAATGTTAGTTAGAATTAATTTTTTTTAAAGTGCATCTTGTTATTTTGGGGAACACTGATACCTAACATGCAATTATGCCAGGGTACAACAAACCAACCTGACAGCTGGGTGATGTTAAGGGGCACAGATTGGCTTCTCCCTGATCTGACCCATCCCCTCCCACATATTCATCTAACCTGGGGAGAGGGCTGGGAACTAAAGCAAAAGAAAGCCATTTGTACACAAAAGTGATTCACTTCTGGAGGAGCAGACAGGCTTTTAGGAGATACCTGCATTTTTGGGGATGGTCTAATTATACCCTTAGTCTTCTGGATTGTGGGGTTTTGCAGGACAAGWGCTGGTAGCCTGTTAAACAGCAGGAATAACAGCTTTCAGTGAATAGGTACATGAGGGAAGGATAGTTATTTCCTGAGGAAACACAGGGGGTTTGTRCTTTCCCAGTGGTGGCTGTGGGGATACAGCTCTGCATGCTCATTCTCTGTGTCCAGCCTTTCCCACTCACTACAGCAGATTCCCACCTCCTCACAGCCCTCGAGGATGGGATTGCTGGGATTTGGGGAGCCTGCAAAAAGGCAGCAGCCTGCGGAAATCCAGTGTTTGTGWACGGGGATCCTGTTCAAAGCTCCCCAGGAGGTGCAGAGGGACAGCCCTGCCTGATGTGCAGCACCAGACTCCTCTTGGTCTTGTGACAGACACAATTGTTYATGAAGCACATGAGGATTGCAGTAGCCATGATCCTGCAGGAGCAACCCTTGGAGCTGTGCCATCATCTTTACATTCACTCCCTCTGGAACCATGCCATGGTCCAAAATTTGGGCTTTKTACTGAGCCAGAAGACTGAGAGGACTGAGATAAGAATTGCCTTCCAACGACATACATGGATTTGGGAAAATAGCTGAAGTTTGTGGTAGTTAYGCTTTCAGTTTCTACCTCCTCACAGTTCATATTACTTGCCTGTCATATTTTGGCACTGGGCTTTTWACTCTGGTGAAACCTAAATTGTATTTTCAGGATATAAATCCATACCCCTCCACATGGTCAGAGTGATGAGCATCAGCATTTTTTTTCATTTGTGGGAGTTTCTATTTTTGTTCCTTCCACTTCTTTTGATTAGGTCTTTTCCCTTACTCTCTTTTTCTTATCCCATTCTCCTTTTCGAGCTGTATCTATTTATTTATCTGGTTTCTGTTACCTTGCCCCTGCCTCACTCTGTGCTTGTGTAGGGGAGTTCACTACTGCAGKGTTTCTGTTCTTCCCTCTTTATTTGCTTTATTACCTCAAATTGCAATGGAGTTGTCTCACCTTAGGATGCTTGTCAGCAGCAACACAGAACTCATCCATCCTGGGCATGAGTTTATTTTGAAGAAAAACCTTTCACTTCCTTTTCTTCCTCAGTTCCTTTGGAGGGAATTGCCTAATAACCCTTCCTCCAGCAGGATCCTGTAAGTGCTTCATTTTGTCTTGGCTGGGACACTGGAAATACAGGGAATTACAGAGCTTTCAGGGAAGTTTGTTGTTTTTCCATGCTCTGGGGCTGGGTGACACTGCTGATGGCCTTTGGCAGCACTCTGGGGTGCTGCTACTCAAGAGGCAGCAGCTTAAGCAGAGGTGGGAGGGCCTGGACTGTGGTACTGCATTTCTCTTGCCCAGGTGAAATCCAAACAGTTCTGGAGTGCTTTGAGCAGAGGGACAGCACAYCTGTGGCTGTGAATGTCCAATCCAGGCATTGTGCATTGGCTGAACTCCTGTTGTTTATAAATTTAGGGCTGAACAGCCCCACACACCAAGGACCCCTTGCTAAATCCTCTCCCCCTGTAGCAATCCAGGTGTGATGCTCAGGTTGTGTTTTCCCAGGGCAGCATTCCACAGCACCATTGCATGAGGAATTAGGAATGCTGTGCCTGTGCATTCCCTGCTCCTGCTGCAGCCTCCTCACCCCTGCAGTGTTTGCAAACTGAGCTCCCAAGGCATTCAGAGAGCTGTGGGACAAGTGACATCCCCTGCGTGCCCCTGCCCTGGCTGTGCTCCAGGCCTTGCCCCKGTCTCCCTCTGCCAGGTTCTCCCTCCAACCAAACACAGCCTTGGGATCAGTTCAGACGAGAAATGACATTAATGACAAAGGAGATAACATGCTCAAAGAACGCAGCACATCAGAGGTGGTTCTGAAAGACACCGAGGGGGAAAACAGCAAGCAGGGCTGGGCTGAGTGTCTGTGGGGAGATCAGGCTGGACAAACAGGGCATGGCTTCATTTTGCTGCCTGTACCAACTTTTTCTGATGCAGAGAGAACCACAACAGACTTCACGTAGTAAAGATAACTCAACAGCCAAGAATTCTTACACTGATGCAGCACATGCAAACCCACAGCCACCCCCTCCCAAACGCAGAACAGCTCTGACTTGTACCTCCAATTCCTGCAGCAGCAATTAGCAGCACAATTACCTGCTCTGTCCTTCAGCCAAGCAGGACCTTCCCAAGGAGTGTTTTGAAGCCAGTCCAGTGTTTGCACTGGGCGTGCTTCCACAGGCACAGCACAGCCCTTGCTGCCTGCAGAGGCTCCCAAGCACATTCAGCTCAGCCTTGCACTTGTTTCTGCTCCCTCCTGCCTTCTCACAGGGCTTGTATTTGCAATATTCACATAGAAACGCTGGCAAAATGTTGGTAGAAGCAAATTAAGGGATTAATCCAGTTCAGAGGGGGTGCTGACACCAGGGGCTGGAGCCCTGCAGGTGCTGGTGTGCAGCTGGCAGGGACACAAGTTCCACAGGGTTTTTTCTGAAGGAATCAGATTGGTGTGGGAGTACAGGGCACCTCCTGCCCATTCGCTTCAGCAGGAACAGGTCTGACTGCAACCGCCAGCAAACAAATGAGCACCAAGAAAGTGACTTTCAAAACCACATTTAAATTAAGTCCTGAAGTGAAGAGTAAAGAGCAGTGTCTGCAGAACATTCTTTTTGCATAAATGCATTATGTGGGTACAAGGGTAGCATTACATTATCCGGAATGGCATTTTCCTCTGGAAATTAGCCTTAATAAGTGTTCAATATGGGTGAAAGTTCACAGAAACTTTAGAAGTAAACTGGTTACTCCTAAAGCTGCCTGGAGAGCTCAGTGGGAGCAGCTACAGGGCCTGCTGTGAGACAGGATTAAGCACGTGTGGTTTCACTTCTACTTGGASCAAAACTGAAAAGCTCCAACTCACCCTGTGCTCCCTCCAAAAATGGCAAGAAGTGCTCTCCATGTGCAGTCTTGGAACTGCTTCAGTCAGATTCCTCCTGTCTGAGGACAAGAGCTCAGGCCTTGGAATCAAGGCTTGTTCTTTCAGTTTTACTCCAACATTCCCAGCACAACAGTATCCCTTAATAAAAGATGAATAGGCCTCAGATACACAACAATTGAATTCACTTCCTAGCAAACAGCAAAAACCATCTGATCTCAGACTCTTTACGTAAAGGATTCCAGAGGAAAAACAGGAAAATGTTTTTCATCAATGTCAGCAAAGGGTGATTTTTTCATCAGTTCAGAGTGTCTCTAGGTACTGAAAAATACTGAGGGCTGAAGTCTACTGAGAAGCATTTTCTTACACCTAAGCAGTTAAAAATATCCAGAGTAGATAAAAGCCCTTCCAAGACAAGCCCTTCAGAATAATTATCTTCCACAGACATCTCTTGCTGTGCAAGGAAATGCACAGGAAAGCAAAGGCATCAATCAGATGTCATTACAGTCCTGCTGGTTAAAATAGAACCCATTTCTTCCCCTGCACTACTGAACAGGCTTTCAGGAGCCACAGGGGACATTCAGTGACCCTCCATCTGCAGCACGGTCCTGGCTGTGACAAGAAAAGGAGCCTCTGGAGCTGTTGCTGTGGTCTCAGATGTGTAAGTACTGCTTGCTGCCTGTCCAGAGGGGAGAATGCACAAGAACTGGAGTCTAATGACATTTTATTAATTCTTTTTCATGGCTGAGACCTCTAATGAGCTACATGAAGAGCTTCAGAGTGAAGCTTTAGTTACACTACCCCTTTAATCTGGAACATGCTGCAGYGCTGCTGAGTCACCCCTCCTCTCTCCACCCTCATTTACTTACTCCTGTCCCTCCCTTGTGCTGGAACAAGCATTTTTCCAGCTCTGTAGAAAACTGATCTGTACTAAAAACGACAAGATTTCTTTAGCTTTGCTTACTGCATCAGCACTGGCCCTTGTGCCAGCACAAGCAGAGTGTGTTTTGATGGCACTGCTGTTTATTCATGCTGGTGGGGTCACATYGTGGTTCTGCCACTCACAAATGCACACTTCAGAGCTGAATTCCACAAAGAAAGGGTGGAAATTCTCTCAACACAGTTTTGTGCCACTGAGGAGGATTTTCTCCCTATTTTTGCTAGTCTTGTGCCCACAACATGTCAACAGCAGTTGTAATAATGTGAAAATGGGAAGCTTGCATGTGGTTATCTGAAAACTGCMAATTCATCCTGGCTTTCTGCACACTGCAGCACGCAGGCAGGCCCACAGCATCTGCATGAACAGGGACAGAATTTGTGCTATGAAACAGATATTAAAAAATTAGCAGTGGTTCAACCCTTATCTTTAAAAATACCTGGGCCAGAGGCCTGAAGAATGTGCCCATGCAGAGTGATAGAGACATGCCAGGATGCTTTTGGGCACCTCCCTTCCACCCCAGCTCCCAGAGGAGGCTGCAGTGCCTGTGCTGCAGCAGAACTTTGCTTTCACAAAGCTGCATCCATGTGGTTCCTGTGGCATTTGCAGGTAGCACTACTGCCCACTTAATCAGTTTCCAACCTCAGACTGTCCCCTCCACACACCCTATGAAGAATGAGAGCCACTGTTTTTAGTTTGAATTGCTCCATCTCCCACATGAGGATAATCAGAGCTGGGCTGAGSTCAGCTCTGATGGCAGCAACCAGCACCAGGCTGTTGCTCTTAGGACAAAGCAGCTGCTCCAGTTCAATACCACCTGGAACTGCAGGGAACAGAGTCAATATTTACCCAGTCAGAAAAGGTGCTGACAATGTTTTTCACGAGGTAAGAAAGTRGAAGAAAGTCTAAGTGAACAGTTTCCATCCTTTACTACAGGAATATTTTTAGTCATGAAAGATGCCTGTAAGAAGGAAGTTTTCACACATTTAATTCAGAATTTAAATTCTTGTAGAAAGGAGAAAAGTTCTGAAGACAATTTTTCATTACTATTATTACTATTATATTTACATTTTATAAGCAAACTGGAAACTGTTCACCTTTTACCTCCACGTTTATAAGTGAAAAAATATTGAATCCCTTTCCTGCATTATTCCAGGGCAGTATTCAGGCTGGAAACACAAYACAGAAGTCCTACCTACAGTATTCCATCAGCACAAGCCACCTTTAAATTCAGAGGAAAACAAGAGGGCTCCTGGTTTGCACTAATCCCAATGCATGTACATTCATACATGCGAAAGAACTTGGCACGAACTGCTAAAACCAGACTGATGTTGTAGGGTTTAATGTCTTCCATCTACAAGAATCTACAATTATAAAAGTCTCATCTTCAAACTTTACAGTACATTTACATTAGCAAATACCCCACAGCTTTCCTCACTCTTCCACTTCTGTACAAATCATATACAATAAAAAGTTTTGGGTTTTCGTTGTACAAACATCATTTTACACTTTAATACAGGTGAAAATATTGTCCTCTGGCACCTCATTTCCTCCACGGCGCCTGTGTATGACAGGACAGAGCACTTTCAATCCATGCTTCCGAAATCTTCAGCTCAAGTAACAGACTGGTGAACAGGGCACAGCTTCTGCAACTCCAAAGTTTTAAATAATGAGAAAAATCTCCCACTTGTTTGTATAACAATCAACAGTTTATTAATGGATATGGTGAAATTTTAGCTATCCACCAAAGATGTGTAAAAAATTGTCATGAAAGTAAAAATAAATAAAGCTGTTTTTAAATCAGTCTTGTTTTACATTTCAGTTCAGAATGCAACATTGAACACAAAACTGTCATTGAAGTTTTAAAGAAGTCTACCGATACCCAAATTACAGCTTTTATGACAAATCTAATGAGAACTGAAACTGATTTGGTTTTAGGTTTAAAGACTTTCACATTCAAATACAGTGTCTCGTTTAGCACAACACTTCCTTTGACAGTGATGGGCAACAGTGATGACATATTGCTGTATTTTGACATAAGGCACTATGATATGAATATGCCATACACTTGCCTTATGCCACATATATCCATTGCTGACCAGTGACTTCTGTCAAATACAAAATGAAAAAGTTTCAGAATACAGTGCATTTTAATGAAGGACATCATGTGAAGTCTTCCAGCAAATGTTTTGAAGACATTTTGAAATACGAGCCTACATTTTAACATAAGCTTTTGTCATGCTGCTTTTTTTGCGACATCACTGGGGGGAAGAGACTCATCATCCATCACTAAGTCCCAAAAMACATTCTCAACCATCCTGCTCTGTTCCACTGCAGTCACTGCTCTTGAGACAAACGACCCAGAAACTCTGTTCAAGTTCTCCTACAAGTGTTTACATTCACAGCAGTCATTCGCTCTCGTTCTCCTTTTGTTTGGCACCTGGAACAGAAGAGGAAAGCAGCTGTCATTTCCTTGGCCACACACAACTGGAGCAGCTCATTCCAACTGCTGCAACTTTCCCTGATCACATTACCAAAATCACACTCCTGAATACAACATTTATAGAGAATAAACTGCAGGATTGCTAAATGCCAAGAGGCTCGAGACCATCACTGCTTTAATTTCTCTGCTAGGCTGAAGAAACCCTTCTGGGAAGTTACTCCAAATGCCTTTGAAGATTCTCCCCAGCACATAAAAAAAATTTGTTTAAAAACTTTCAACTAAAAACCCACAGCCCAAACCTGTYCCTCAGCTTAGAGCCAACCTTAATCACCCTAACAGCCCCCAGAAAATGAGTCCTGCTTGAGCACAAACGATGGAAGAATTTAGTTTAACTACACTTTGTTGATGGAGCCATTTTTCCTGGCTCAGAGGCAGATTTTGCTTACAGCAGGGATCTGAGAGACCTGTCCAGCAGGACTGTGCAGCATCTCACCTCTTCTCCAGGTACTCAAACATGCTGGGCAAAGACTGAACCCTGTGGTGAGCTTGGATTCAGCATCCAACTCCACAGAATAAGAATCTCTCGCCAGAAACCTGGAGTTGCTACTTGTAATGTATTATCAAACACTGAAAGATTCATTAAATGTTTTCACATCACAACTGTTAATTTTTTTCCCAAGCACAGGCTGGTCTTAATTCCTGCCAGTCAATAAATTTTCCTTTCCATCTGTGAAGAGAACTGGACAAGTGATTTATCTGGTGTTGTTAGGAGCAAAGTCACACTTCATACTCTACAAATCAGATTGACATGGCAGACATCCTCCCTGCATGAGACMAATTCTAGCCTAAAATTGGGCATTTGCCCGTGGAAATGCAATCTGATGCTTAACTGCTCCCCAAAAAACCTTCCCTCACTTCCTCTTTTCCAGTGGCATAATCCTGCCCTCTCTGTTGCYCTAACCCCTGTCCTCAGTACCAGAYTGTTCTGTGGGCAGGTTCAGTGTGCCAGGATGACTAAAATGCAGCTTTTTTGCTGGCTCAGTGAGTTACAGCAGCTCAGGGACCTCAGAGCATGGTGCTGCCCCAGAGTGGGAGCAGGAACTGCCCTTTGCAATAATTCCAGAGCACCTTTAGCTCAGCTCAGAGTTCCAACTTAGGTGTCCATGTGACTCCAGTACAACAAAGCTCTTGGTTTGTCAGCACCCAAATGAATCTTTTCTGTCTGAACTTTGCACCATTAGCACTAAAATCTGCTCTGGATCCTTCTACCCTGCAGGCATGGATGAAACTCCCTCCTCTGCCAGGACTGGCTGCTTGTCTTTACACCTCCCTCTTCTTTCCCCAGGCAAGGATCCCATCTGACCCAGACCTCTGGGCTGATTTCTCATCCATGCTTTCACAGAGATGGGTTCCTTGCTCTGCTCTTGCTCTTCCAGGTCATTAAAAGGAACCAGATGTACTGACACAACACCTCCAGCAGTTGGGCTGATTGCTGTCTTCAGAACAGAAATATTTCTACTTAAACAAGGTACATTACCTTTTTTTTTTTAAGTCTACAGAGGGAAAAACACTTTWATATAATTATGTTACCTATCAGGGCAGGTAAGAGTTTTCAGTTAAGCTCACATATTGACTTTTTTGGATTTATTTGAAGTATGTATTTGGTTCTATTTGTCTATCTGAAGTATGTAGCTGGCTCTATTTGTCTGATTTTTTTTTTGAGGCAAAATGGTAATAATTGTCAAGATATTTTGCCYTCCTCACAGAGCCAAAACAAAGCTTTGCTTTACTTCTTGTGACACTGAAGTAATTTATGAGGTCAAAGTGAAGTTACAATTAAAAACATAAAGCAGGTTAAGAACTTGGTTTTAATAAAACTTAAAACCAAAACCAAACTAAACTCAGCCAAACCAAACCCTCACAACCAAGATAAAAGTAGCAGAAATAAACCTACTGCTGGGTACTTTTGTTAAAAGGAACCTGGTCATGTTTAGATTGATCACTAGAGATCTAACCTGATCACAAGGGAGTTTTATACTGGAAGAGTTCTGGTGGGCTGAGGTTCCATCTCTGACTTAAGCTGTGCCAGCCAAACTCAGCTGACAACAGCAAGGCTCCAAAAAGTGATTTTTTAGTAGAAAACACAGCTGTGACCACACTTGGCCAGAGTACAGAAGCTCAGAAGGTGCCCTGTTGTAGATGTTGTCTATGCATTCAGCTTCATCCACTTAAAATTATTAATAAAGACTTTTTTTCCCCTAGGAAAGATATATGAACATCAGGGACATTCATGAAGTTCTGCATGCTCTCCTCAGTGAACAGGAGACTGGCAATTAATAATCCTGAAATTACTTGTGTATTTAAGAACTATAATCACTTGGAAAAGCTGAAAATCAGACATTTATCACTGTGCAATAACTGAAACCCAGCAGGGTGTGCACACCCCCATGGAAGGGCAGATCCATACCTGCAGGTGTGAGTACCAGAGCTTGTAGGATGTCAGAGAGGGAGATGATCCCCACAATGCTATCAGCTTCATTCACCACCACCAAACGATGAACCTGCCAGCAGGAGAAGAGTCTCAGATATATTGACCTGATTTAAAGTAGGCAAAGCAAAGAAAAAGAAACAAAGAAACAAACAAAACCCCTAAAGTAAAGCAGTATGAAGACAAGCGGGAAAAAACCAACCCAAAATGGTTCAAAATGTCAGGAATAGCAATTCTCTCACAGCAACACAGCCATGCTTGCCCTACATAAATGAAAATAGTGCATGTTTACAAGGCACACAGCTGGCTGACTGAACAGAATCTGATGTGAAGTGACAGGTAAGTCTAGATACAGGTCTTGAAAATACTTCTGTTCTCAAAATGTGGCACTCACATCAAAGACTTTTCCCCAAGTTACAGCCTCCGCCCACCTCAGCCTGTGGTCTCCAAAAAATTAGATACAGTAATAAAGTGAGGATTCCTTCTAAAAAATACTTCCTCAGCAGAGAGACACAACACTAAAACTTGTATTTTGACACCTGTGAGTTGGTTTTAACTTAATTTTTCTCACAAGGACACACAATGGAAAGTAAGTGCCAGATTGGTTTTAAAACAAATTGTTTTAAACAGATTGTTTAAGACAGAAAAAGGATTCAATTTATCTATGCAAATAAACACAAGGACACAACTTGGAAGAACGATTTATCAACAGTAAGACCATATTTTCAAACAATGATCTTATCCTTACAAACCTCTCCTAYGGAACATTTTACACCACAAAGTCTTTGTGCTGACTGCAGGGAAAATAGGTGGATACTCCTGTATCCTTACTGGGCAGAGCAAACTGAGAAAAGCCACTGCAGAACCAGGGAAGTGTCTGTTCTACCTTCAGAGCCTACTACATGTTCACTTTTACCCAGGTGAATTATMTCTCTTCACTATTAAGTTGAGAGAAAATATTTGATTTTTGATAAAACTACGCTTATTGGTGATAATTTAAACAGGTTTATTCATTTCTGCATATGCACATATTTGATAATTTTATTCTTCTCTCAGTGTAATGAAAATGGACAATGTTTCATTTGTTTAATTGCTTGTAAGATCAAGCAGTTGTCTGGCAGCTAAAAATAGCTGTGTAGTAGTTTTGACTGACTCATTTTACATGTAAGCTCACTGTGTTTGGACTGAAAGAGAGGGTAGGAGTTGTTCTTAAAACACAAATGTCTAAAGCTTCTTAAGATAGTAATAAAATAATCCAAGTTTGAAATCTGTGTATCAGGAATGCTAAAATTACTCMATTCAGGAGGAAGCTCAAGCAAATGCTGAAAGTTACAAGTGGAAATTGCCTAATGAGGTTCTAAGGGCTTCTTAACAAAGTGAAGTTTTCCTCATATCAAGCATATGTCTGGTTACAACCCTAAAAAATAAATAAATCTTTTAATTGATGAAATTAAAGCATCTAAATGGAGCTGATCACACTCAGAGATGACTGAAATTTGGAATATTGATTTTCTTCTGCAGAGAAGCCTTACAGGGGAGGAAGACCTACAAACCCATTCACCTCTGCATGTAAGGAAGYTCCTAGTACTAATAAACCAGATAAACAGCACCAAAAGAATGGACAGCACAGAGATMAAAATTTACAAGAGCAGTTAGTGAAGGCTTCTTCACAAGCATTTACTTTATGGCCCTGCTTGACTGCATTTCTATGAGAGCAGTGCAGGATTCCATCATGCAGCAAAACAAGTTGCACCCAATAAATTTCCTGAGCCAAGCTATAAACTGGGAGTTCAACAAATKATTTGTCTGCAAAGCTTATGACAGGCTTGGAAGAAACTTGGGTATTATTATTATTAATATACTATAATATATTATCATATAATAATAATAATATAATATAGTATAGTATTCTAATATTAATATTATTAGTAGTATTTATTAACTAACCTGAAAGCTTTGCATTCAGTTTAGTTAATAAAACAGAAATGCAAATAACTGAATATCATTACAGGTATACTGTGAAATATTTTGCACATCCCTATAAGCATCTAAAACCTGAGTCTGTAGAGCAGACTGAGTTAAATATTAATTATTACAACTATTAAAAAGTAATTTGATAATTTAAAAATATTTAATATAATATATATTATATTATTAAAACATAATTGTTAAAAATACTTTCATCAAGTAATCAAAATAAAGGATAAATTTGGTCTGTTTATCAGTTTGATAACACAAATTGTMATTTCTTATGCAGGGACTCACCTCAGCCTTCACTATTCTATCCACAATGGTCTCCAGTGTTTCCAGCATACTGCACTTTACAACACCTTCAAAATACTGAGAGCGGTGCTGCAGGGCTTGTGTCACTGTGATATCTAAGTTATTATAGGTTTTTTCAGCAGCAAGATTCTGCAAAAAAACAAACCCAGGCCACATCAGACAGCTCAGTACTTAGTAACAAAGCACTCCAYAAAGTAAATATTTTGGCATCGAGCAGATAGGCATTTCTGGTCTAAGCTGAGTCCATTCCAAGTAAYAGATTAAACAAAGCAGATGCTCTTCAGATTCTGGGAGCTGTCGAGCACACAGATGATGCTGAACACCATCTGACACCCTGGGTTCACTGATAAAACTGGGGACATGCATTAGGCCAGTGAAAATCTTACTCTGTAGCTCATCTTTGGCGTGGTGTCACCCATCCTGCTTTTGCCACGGGCAGCAAATGTAAAGGTRAAGCTCTTCAGCTTTCACACCACACAGAATATACAATTCTTTGTTGTTTGTTTTTCATAGGGCCGGGGAAGGCACCAACTGTTCTGAACACCACCCACAGAGTAGATGTCAGTGGCTGAGAGCTAAGTGGAGAGCAAATTCATTCTTCACCTTCCTAATTTGTGGGCTCAAACTCCCTCTCCTGGACTCAGCTGGTGCAGTCATTCAGTGACAATTTGTGTGTCTGGGTGTATTTTAATAAGTACTATAAGAATAATAACAATGAAAGCCCATCCCCACCACTAAAAGGAAGAGATTAAAAGAATTTGAAAGCTGACATTTTTCACTTTCATTCTAAGAAGAGGATCATGCCTGCAGTGAGAGGACTCTGTCCAGACCTGCAAAAGCTTTCTGTAGGTGAGACCATTGTGGTATTTTAGAAGTGTTGGCACACCCTGGCCTACTGATTTTGCTGCTGAGGCACTGAAGGGAGAACAAAGAGAGAGCTTTTAAATGAAAGCACTGGACCAAGCAATAAAATTAAATTAAATTTTGGCTAGAAGATACTTGGGTCAAGTTTTTTGACTGAATTACACCAAACGTGACAAGACAGGTTCAAGGTGATCATGAAGATAAAAACAATTTTAGTTAATTAATTTAACCAGGTCCTAATGAAGGACATTGAGAGGACATAAAAAGCCTCTGCAAACTGAAGTCACCCTACACACAATAACTGATGCAATGTGAAGCTACTCCTATACACCATTCCATTCCCAGGYTTCCCCAGTCAAGAACCTTAAAATTAATTCAGAACTGTTAAAATGAAAGAAATCTATGAACTTAGYCAGCTGCATACACAGGCAGAGCTTCAACCACCAAGCAAGGACATTAGCCACATGGTTAGAAGTTAAAAATCACCATCTTGGAAATTCTATGTTTATTGGAAGATCAGATCCATACACTTCAGATTACAACTTTTTCCTTCTTTTAAAGCTGAAGATCAGGTTGAAGCAGCCTGAAGAAATCTGGAAGCTCAGGGGTGATTATCTTTTAAGAAWAGAATCTTTTAGATTCTTATCTAGAATTTAGATTTATTTAGAAACCTAATAAGCAAACTAGGACATGTGAGGAAGACCCCAAGAATAACCCCAATCAAGAGATGCCCTAACTCCTTCCCATATTATTAGCAGTGTGCAAACAATTATATCCTACAAATTGTATCTTTGTGGTGTGGACTGTTTATCCAATTCCCAATACATATTTTTTCCCCAGATAAATGACCCAACATCTCTAAAAACCCAATTTGCTGCCTCATCACTTAAAATGAGAAAAGAAGTGAAAAACATAAGGAGTCCTCTCCCTTTTGGTGTCTTCCTAAAGAAGAATGGGAAATGAAGGAAACATGTCCTGYCTCAAAATCTAACACAGTTACAAAATAAACAGAAACACTGAACCCACCAGCTGGGAAATTACATTGTCTTTGACACATCAGGTTATTCTCTCTACAGCTACTGCCCATTCCCTGACAAGCTTGTATGCAGAATAGGATCTTACACAATAGAGAATCCTAAATAATAAAGACAAATGCCTAGAAATGACAGGCAAGAGCAGTGACATCACAGAATTTTCAGTATTAAGAACAATATCTGCAGCCAGAGATGTTTATAAGCTTAAAGTATTTCCACTTGGGACTGTTCTCCATTTTACTGAAGGCCTTCTAGGCAGTGTTGCAAACATCTGGATTCTTCATTAGTGCAGCTGGTTGGTGGCAACCTGGGCAGTGAAACCTCTAGAAAATAATGTAGTTGTCAGATGCTGCCATTAGAAAGCAGGGGCACACARCTGGGAGGGGACAGGGATAAAAAAAAATATATATTATATATATATATATTTTTCAAGTCTCTGAAAGCCATGAGAATAGAAAAGCCCTTGCTCTTAGAGGCTGGTAAATCATGGCATGAATCTGAGTATGCAACTGGAATCCTGAGGGAAAGCTTGGATTAGATCTAAAGCAGAAGGAACACAGATGCAAGACTCTGGAGTCTGAGACACAAAAGAATGGGCCAAGTAGTTTTTACATCACTGAGGAGGTCAAGCTGTACAAAGTACTCAGACTGCACAGAGAAATCTGCATTCTCTCTGAGAACAGACTGGAGTGGCAGCAGCTGGAAAAAGGAAATCCTCACTCAAAAATAGAAACCAAGAAAACAGAAGAGCTCAGCTGTGAGGGACCTGCAGTGATCACCTGGTCCAAGCGCCTGGCACTCCAGGGAGGAACAAAAGCTGAAAAAACATTTTATTCAGGGCACTGCCCAGGTGCCCCTTGAGCACTGAGAGCCCTGGGGCACTGCCCACCTCCTCTCTGGGAAGGCTGTTCAGTGTTCAGCCACCTCCTGGCAAAAAAATGCYTCCTAAAGGCCCATCTGAACCCCTGCAGGGTGGCTCTGGACCATTCCCTCCTGTCCTGACACTGGAGCCCAGGGAGAAGAGCTCAGAACCTCATTCTCCTCAGGAAGCCCCAGGAGCAATGAGCCCATCCCTTTGATCCCTTTCTCTGGATTATCCCCAGCCAGATCTTATTTTGGATAACATCCTGAGCAGTAAAAGCCTGTGTGCAAATAGCACTACTAAGGATAACTTAAATAAAAATAGCAATAAAAAAATTATGTACAGGTTGAATTGAATCTCTTTCATTTAGTTTGTTAATTACAGCCAAAGGAACAAAATAAAACAGTCATATTAACAAATTAATTTGCAAACTTGCTTACTACATGTATTACATACTACAAACTGACTACATATATTACATATACTACAAACTTGCAAATATGCTTACTMCATATAAAATATTTAATAGAATTTAAGAGATATACTTACTATTACATCAAATTTGGAATAAATATCTACAACTTTTCCTAAAAAGAAAAGAAAAATGAAAGTTAACAAAAAGAAAAACAGARGTTAACAAAGTGCTTAAAATACAGTATCAGTTTTCTTGCTTCCTGCTTTCCTGTTATAATTACAAGAAAGAAATGATAGGTCAAGAAGGAAAGACTGAAAAAAAACCCCAAAAACCAAACAACCTATCAAAAAATAAAATTCTTCCAAGCCCATCAACCTACACTTTGCATAAATATTTCTTTGTGCTTCTTTTCTTCCCCTTTTAAATTATTTTAAAATTTTAAATTTAAATTATTTTAAATTATTTTAATGTTATTTTAAATATTTAATTAATTAATTATTAAATTATATTTATTCATTTTAATTGCCTTTAATTTTTTTTAAACTTTTTCTTGTGTTTTCCCCTCCTYCCCAGCAGCAGTCCAGAGCTCAGCAGCATTTCCCTCCCCACTTTTGCACCCACCTGACTCATCCACCACAGGCAATGCTGATATCCTTCGCTCTACAAATATATTCAAGGCTTTAATGATAGGAGTGTCTGGATGTATGAAGGCAATGTTGTGATAAGTTCCTATTCCAAGTTCATCCAGATTCTTCTTCATAAAGGCAGGCTTTGGCATCTCTGACATCTAGGGGAGTCAGAAGGAATGGATTTACACTGACATTCACCCATCCACCTGCAGACTCCAAGTGATGGTTACAGGTCACTGCAGTTTCCTGATACCAGATTAATACAAAACCCAAACAACCCAAGGGGTTTCTGTTCAAAGCAGAAATTAAGATATTAAATAACTGTTCAAAGCTCTAAATTAAGACAATAGAACTACGACTTCTGCTCCACTTTTTTTGTATTAACATATCACTAAAAGCTGTAGATCCTAAGCCATGTCATTCCCACTAAAACTGGAGAGAGAAGATAGAAAACATTAATGTGAATATTTATTTTGAACTCTKGTTGCTTTGTTTGGCCCCCTGTTCATTGCTGTGACTAACATTACTACAGAGTATGAYGATCTCATCTCTGG
This sequence comes from Cardinalis cardinalis, assembly GCA_014549065.1. Lineage (NCBI taxonomy): Eukaryota > Metazoa > Chordata > Aves > Passeriformes > Cardinalidae > Cardinalis > Cardinalis cardinalis. The sequence goes on from JACDOX010000103.1 coordinate 1,313,968, forward strand.
GAGAAAATTCATTTTCCTTTTCATGTAAACAAACTCCTGAACCTGAGGAGATGTTCCAGAAACAACAGCAAATTATACCAACAGACAAGTCCTTGGTGTTTAAGTTTCTTTAAAGGAGTAAAACAAAGAAAAGGTAAAATATAGGCCTTACATCAAGCTTTAATTTYCCTGTTACCAATAAAAGATACACAAAGACACAATGAATTTGGAAATTCATTATGAAATTTCTGCACTAAGATTTTAATTACTTAATTATATCAGATGTCTACTGTGGGGAAAAAATCAGTTAAYACAGCATAGCTTTAAATACTTACAAAAAGCTGGAGGAACTTGAGGATTCTTTTATGGGTAAGTATATAAAGTGCATTTCCACTGACTGGATCTATAACTGGCAATCTGTGGATTTTGTTTTTGATCAACGAATATACAGCATCAAAAAGGCTGAGGAGAAAAACATTATTTTTTTAATGAATTCTAGCTAACAACAAGTAAAGCCAAGTGATACATATGCACACATTTATAAACCCACATTAAATATATGTGGTAATTATTTGCATTATCTTTAATGCTATAAAAAACAGAAATTGAATGATTTCAAATTAACTTTTGCAGCTTTTTGCTTTGCAACACATGAACAACTATATGCTCATGGAAATCTAAATCCATTAAGAAAATGTGATGGAAAGTTCATTTTGTGGCATAAAGTATAGAAAAAAAATTCTTCACAAGTGTAAATTGTTTTTCCAGCAAGCGCTGTGCTTGCAGTATCCCTGCACTCAGAATGGGTATTCTGTTAATAGACAGACTGTGAAAAATGGAGTTCCTGCACTTAATGAATCCCAATCCCAAATTTCTGTAATATTTTCTACAAAGGGCATTTTTATGGCTACATGCATATATGTGAATAACCCCAAACAATTACCTAATAATTTAAATGAATTATCACTGGAGATTGGCAAAAAATTWTCCTTAGGAGAACTAAAACATTCCCATGCACTGCAGACTAGGATTGAGCAACACTCCAACCTGTGCAAGTCTGCTCTTCTTGCAAGTGAGACTTTTATTTTTTCCCTTGGTGTATTAAGACCATGATAAAGCAGCTGACCAACAACTGCAATAAATTAGTAAGTAAAAATTTGGTAAAAMTCTGATAAACACCTACTTGCTGAAGCAGGCTCCTTCCCACAGASAAGCTGTGTGCTCTGAGTCCATCACAGGGATGGAATAGCCCCATTCAATGTACACAGAGCCAGGATTCCCCCCCTGCTGCAGACCCCACTCCTGAGTGAGTGTTTAACAATTCCCAAGTGCTGCAGTCTGACTGCCCCACAACCCAAGCCCATCTCTGGATCAGCTCTGAAGCTGACTTGCTGGAACCTTTTATAAAAGTTTTACTGCATCTTCTTTATGGCAGAGCTGCTCGTGCTGCACTCTGACAATTATGGCCATTTTGCTGTCTTAACAATATTATTTTATATTAATTATTTCATCTATTAYAGTATATTAATATASTATATTATAATAATKATATGAAAACAATTATGGCCATTTTGTTGTCTTAACAATATTATTTGCAACCTGCCACCATTCAAAATACATCCCTCATGACTGAGTTTAATGATTTATTCATGATTAAATGGCAATTCCATTGAGGTACTGCATATCATTACTTCTATGTAACCACTGCAGTTCCCTTCACCAGGGCACAAACAATCCTGGTCCACAAACTGAAAGCAAAAAACAGAATTTCACCCTCCCGTTCAGCAGTGCAGTAGTGCTCAAGAGTTAAGAGATCAATTAAATCTCCCTCTCAAGTTATTTAGTAAATAAAGCATAATGACAGTAAAAAAACTGTTTCTTTTAACTTCCATCAAGAGGAAAAGGACAGTCATTTATATTTTAAGAAACAGAGCCTTACAGTAGAGCAGAACAAAACACAGAGATATTGTCTTTCTTTCAGCTAAAGGAAGTTACTTCCCTTGAAAAGGGCTTTAAGTTTTCAATACTGTGACTGCTAAGAACAAGATAGCTGAAAGGCTCTAAATTTTTTGATTTTCATGAAATAAAGATGACCTGCAGGCTAGCTTAAAGGGTCATCCTATTGCCTGTTTAGCATTTTAATTTTGACCCATGTCTAGCTCATTTACCAGAACAGTTATGCTGATAAACCACAAAAGTTCAATTCAAAATTCCCTTCTTTGGATAATCAAAAGTCATCACTCACAATAAAAAAAAAGCTCTYACCCCTTCTTGATTATATTAAAGGACAATCTTTCTTTATTGTACKGTAGTTTACAAAACAAATTGTTGCTTCTTACATATAAAGAGGCCTTAAATTCAGAGTTGAGACAGAGTTAGTGTATTTCAAGTTAAGCAGAGTGAACAGTGAAATCCTACCTTGCATCTGGGGAGATGTTCACTAAAGGTTTAAAAGTCTCTTGTAAATAAAGCTCTGTGGTTAGAAAATTAATAGACTGTTACCACTTCAAACAAAAACATCAGCTTTTTTATGAAAGCACTTCATGAATTCATTCATACAAAATTAAGYGGCAGACAGCAATTTACAGTTAGTTATTCTACCATTTATGCACAGTGCTCTATATKGACATTAAAAAGACATCAAATTTAAAAGCAGGACTAAGCTTGATACCAGCAGAGGTCACTGCAATTACAACAAATACTCCTTCACTCCTGCTGGTTCTGTGAGTGTGTGCTGCACACAGATACCTCCATGGATCACTCCATGGGACACACACTGCTTTGTACATGGAGATGCCTCCCTGCATTCAGCACCTCTGGGCATACCCAGAATTTGGCAGGAATTTCTGGCTGCAGGGTGCAGCTCACTCAGGCACAGTTCTGYTCATTCCCACTCCACATGTGCCTCACTCCACTGGCTTCTTTCCTTTCTTAAAGAGCCATGAACGAGGGGCAAAGTGTTACACAGCCCAGACCACCAGTCCATAGCTGTTCCAGATAGAAAAATAAGGAATAGGAGCCAAAAAAGCTTTTGCTATTTCTGTTTTCATTTAAAAAACATATGAAGAAAAGTCTATGATGAATTCAAAATCCACTATACTGAAAAACATCAGAACCTAGTAAATTATCAACCAAGTAGTAAATATTCTTACCCCTCCAGGTTTCTATCTTGTGCTCCTCCAATTCATAAATCTGAACCTATAATGAGTAGATGGAAGTTCAACTTGAAATAATTTCATTTTAAATCCATCATTAACATTGTAAACATCTGAATAATTTTATTTCACTGCTGAAAATCTAACAGAGCAAGAACAGTCCAACACAACATCTCTTGTAACAAGGAAAAAGGGTGCAATCCTGCCCCTACTGCAGAGTACAATTCTGGATTTGTCATTTCAGGACAGGAAAGCCTTTTACTGGTCCAGGTCTGCAGTCCAGGTATTTTCTGGACTCAGAGACATCACCTCAGTCATTTTTACCACCTTCAAACAACCACCCAGGGTAAACCCTTGGGGGATTCCTCACACACCCACACCAGTAAAAAGCTCACCCTGATCACCTGACTTCTTAATGCCATCAGAATAAAGTTACCTGATCATTAACAAGCAAGAGCATTTCTTTCARRGAGAAACTACCTGGATGTTCCTCAYCACTCAGTGGTGGATATTATCTAGTACATGAGTAGCAATGTGCTTCATACTGTATGTCCTGATGCTTTCAGGAAGAGTGATTAAAATACTTCAACAATGATATTTTCTGCATAATTTCTCCTACTAAAACTAGAGAATTCCCTGATGTAACATTAATTTATTTCTTTTTCTTACAGAAGACTGCATCAGTCACTTAAGTCAGTTATTGTCCCTCCTCAGCTTCTCCTATTTCCTGCTGCCAGTTTAAGCAGAAGCTGTGAACAGGACCTTAGACAATGCAAATGAGTGAGAACTCATTAGGAAAATCTCATGGAAATCAGTARTATTGATGCAGAGGGTCATTACAACACAGAAACAATTTTAAAGAAGCTCCCAGTGTGCAAGCACTTTTCATTTGYTCCTCCCCCCAGTCCTTGTCAATCCCCAGGAAGAAAAATAGAATTCTTTAACATGAAGAAAGGACAGTGCACCACACTACTGGCATCTGATGAGAATTTCACTATCAATTTCAAAAAGTAACATGAGCTTTGAGAAGGCAAATACATCAGCTGTCTTTTCATCCAACTGTTCTTGATTTTTTAGCTAGTAAAACACAGTACATGTGTTTTAATTGGTAGGGGGGGAATTGTGATTTGACAGGAGCAAGAAAGGGATGTAAATGTTTGTATGAACATGCAAGCTAGAGAATTTCATCAACTGACTGCCAATGGGAATTTCAAATTACRGTTAATTGAAGTCAACAGATCTCCAACTGATTGTGCAATTCAGCCATGTAACTAAAATATTTGCATATATTTAACTAGTTTAACTTGTTTATTCTATACCATCACTCCAAGAACAGTAATTTTTTACAGCATCCAAGCCTCTGTAAGTTACCATGCAAAGACTTAAATGATAATGACAATCATCATAAACCTTTCAGTCTGGTATATCAGTCTTTGTACTCCATATCAAATGATCAAATTATAGCTTAACATCATACTTACCATAGGAGACTTATAGTATCTATGCAGTATGTTAATGAAATCTGTAATTGTTAACATTCCTGTAACAAGTGACACATAAAAAAAAGGTCTTTATTAACATCTAGAACTTTCAGCTATTTTTCTCTATTTATATTCACAATATATAATATGATAAATGTTAAATGCATATAAAATACTACTGGTATTGGACTATTTATCAGTGGGATTTCAAAACCATGTCTATTCMCTTTCACATTGACACAGTGCTTCAGAATAAAACCACGTTTGAAGTAATATTYAATATTATAACCCATGTGCTTCTCCTCATTTTCAATCTGACTCAAAAAACCCCTTGAATTCAGACCACATCCACCCCCAAAAGCATGGAAGGAAAAGAGGGGGTTTAAAACATCTTTCCAAGTTGGAGAACTATTCTTGTCTTTCATTTTCTTTTTGAATAAGACACATTTGCATTATGTACTTGCCAAGWCAGGCAGACTCCTAGACTCAAATGAAGGAACAGTACAATACATTTTTCTTGACTATTACTTATTACAGAACTTCATTCAATCATTTCTATGGTAATCTTCAATGCCKGTATGGAAATGTGACTTTTCAAAAGAAAAAAATAGCACATCCATTGTGTATATATATATATATATATTTATTTATATCTATTTTAAGCACCAACACCAAGCTATGTAATATAATATTGATGATTAGTTTAGTTACCTGAAAATATTAATCTTTTTTGAGCTTTCAAGTTCTAGATTTGGGAAGATGCAATTGCTCCACTGTTTACTACTCTTACATCTAAACTGAAGAAACTAAGAAATGGGGAAGGGAAAAATTAATCTGGAGGTCAGCTTCAAATYAGTAGAGCTTAGTTACAGACAAAACATGAAATTAAATCAAATGAAAATAAAAAACACAGCACTCTTATGGTGTATTGCAAGACTGCTCCTCCCCACTTGGATTTAAAATACTTAAAAAAGCATTTGTTAAAATATCTACCATTCATTTCCAGGAATCCTCAACGTTCCAGGTCACAAGAAATACATATAATTCTATTTGTCACTGCCACTGTGACCCATTTTCTAACTGAAGGAGATCTAGTTTTGGATGATTATAGTTGTGGTAATTAATGACACGATTTTAAAAAAGCAATACACAGATCTAATGTTTTTCACCCAACATGAGACATCTCTGTAGCTTCAGTTCTGGTTTTAGAGATCCTCGCTGCACCTCACTGAGCACAGGCAGACAGCCTCCTACTGCACTTACATCAGGATACTGGGATATTAAATCATTCTCTTTATAGTTCCTCTTTACAAATTTTCCTTTCTGTGACCATTGTGTTTATTTTTAAATACACAGTGAAGTGCAAATATTAGAGACTGAATTTCAGAAGGTTGGGACCTAAAAGAAGTATCATGATTTTCTCAAGGTACAGCAATGCTGAGAAAGCTGGCACCATTTCACTCCTCACAAGGAGGGGAAAGAAACTCTCTTTGCCAATATTTCTTTAGGATGTTATGTGATGGCCAGGCTCAGATCATCTTCTGGAACAATAAAGCACCTTGGAAATTCAAGTAATCCTGAAAAATGTCAGAACTACTTACCTACAAAACTCTGTTTTTTACTCTCCCACAGTGGAGCTGCTCTCACACCGTTTGCCACCAAGGCAAAAAAGGCTTTCTTTACCTGAAAAAAAACCCAAACCAAACCAAATTTCAGATTTCTGCCTTGATTTAGCATACCAGGCACCAAYAGAAGGTTTCCCCTTTCACCAAGAAAAAACCCAAAAGCACTATAACAGGTAGCTGGCATTCAAAACAGAACAGAAACCACAATGCCAAACAAAATCCTTCAGCCTTTAACTTTTAAAATGGTTTAAAAGCTAGAAAAAGCTTAGCAAAACCAGATCTGTTTTTCTTTTATTTTGTGAATATTCTAAATTAAAGATTCTGATATATGCATAAACTAGAGAGGGCCTTACATTTAACACATGAAGACTGTGCTATGTTCTAATCAATGTTTAYTATAGCAAGTTGTTAAAAATATGAGACTGAAGCAACAGCAGTTCCATGTCCCCTACAACTTTTAGACACCTGATTTATACAAATTTAAAAGAGTTTGATTATTCTAAATATGACTGAAAGTTAAAAGAATTACTTCGACTGTTTTGCTGCTAAAGAAATCAACCAAGCACTTCAATTTTTAAATTAATGAATCCTCCCCAGAAGCAGAGGTTACAAGGTCATGGTGCCATTCTGGAAAGAAACACTTTCTTAACTCTGGTTCTCTGAAAATGRAGGACTCAGGCACTAATGCACCCCAAAATCCTGATCTGGTGAWGTGCTGGAGTATGACATCCTTCCTGTCCTGCCCACACCCCCAAGCAGCTTTCCTATGGAAAACACAATGCAGGAGGGATGGTTCTTGCCCAAATCTTGACCTGGCAAAAACCAGGACACAACCAATCTTTATTTCTGTAACCATGAAATTCGTCCTTGGTCAAACAACAGAGAATTGCAATTGCTGGGTGAATGCATTCTGAACAGATCAGGATTTCACATCAGTATCTGACAGGTCTGCTTTAAATTACGTGCAAGGGGATCCTCTCCACAACAGAATAATGGGAATAAAAGGGCTTCACTGTCAATGAAATCAGCCTCCAATAAARTAGTGGCAAGGAAGAATGTAGAGAGTTAGAAGAAGTAGAATAAGAATCTGTATTTCTTGCTACATCTACACAGCCTGACTGCTTCCTCTCTGACCATGAGAAGCAAATCCACCCTCCAGACATCACAAGATGGCAGATCTCAAAGCTACCTCCTGACTTTGGAGATCCCATCTCACCAAKAAACAGGAATAACCATCAGCCATCATCCCTTAACTGCACTGAAACTGAAGAAGCCACATGGGGAAAAACAACAACAAAACCCCAGGGCCACAAGTAAGACTAAATCCACAGGAYTGATCTAGAAAATGGTTAAACAGAAAGGTGCCAGAGGTGTTCAGCCACCCTGCTGAAACAAGGAGGAGTCAGCCTAAACAAACATTACCAAATCCACCACAGGAGCATCCTAATTCTTAAGGAAGACTGAAACCACAAAGAAACCCTCCTGGCAAGATAAATGAAGTGTTCCCACACAACAGCATCACACTTTGAGTTAATGCAGCAAAAGCAGGGAGCTATTTGGGGAGGAGATACAAGACAGATGTGAGTGCACACAGACCAGCTCCAGCTTGGGGCAAAATAAGTTCTAACCATTCTTCATCATAAAAACAGGAAAGGACCTCAGACTGCCTGAAACCCTGAGCCATCACACAAGGTCAGTCACTGTCAGCTCACGTCCYCAGTCTTTCACAAGAGAGAAAGACGTTCAAGGCTGGACCAGAGCCAGAAGGGAACAGCTAACCTGATGAGGCCAGGGGGAAATAGCTTTCTCCTAGATAGCAATCATGCAACACAACTCCTCCAGCAAGTTTACAAACCCTGTAATTGATAACCTGGAAGAGAAGCATGCCTCTGGCAGAAAATGKGTGGAAAGCCAACTACAGCACTTCAAGCAGTCTCCAAATTCCTGCTACTACTTCTTTCCCAGACACAGCAGCAGCAAAGAACACCAGCTAGCACCATGCTCAGATGGGTGAGACAGCAAGGCTGATATTTTAGATTCAGAAAAGACATTTCAAGAGATAGAGTTCCAAAGATACACTACTCAAGATGCTGAGCTTGTAGACAGTCCAGAGGGAAAAGAAAGRATTCTTCAAGGGTAAGTTCTTGCCCTGATCCTGCTGTTTGATTTACTTGCAAGTTATTTGCCTCCAAGAATCACAAGAATCTTCAGTTAGGTGCCATCTTGTCTAGCTTTAAAAGACACATTTTGGAAAATCTGAACAGATAAAATCTGCTGAACAGATACAGCTACTAAGACAGCTCAGAATTAAATCCTTCATAAAAGACAAGGATTTTAGCTTAAGCAAAGAATATTAAACATTTGATGTAATAAATCACCGAAATTTAGTAAATAAATGCTTAAACTCAACCCCCTGGGCTGTCCTCCTAGACCACAGCTCAAGCGAGATTGCTATTGTTGCTTTCAGTTGTATTGTAGAAAGTGTTACATGGTCACCTTTTAAATAAAGTAATAATGYCATCAGTTCTTAATGTTAAAACTTGTCTCTTATTTAAGTAAGGTAATTACAAAGCAAAAAGCATYTTCATTCTTATTTGCTAAAACTGTTTGCCAGTGCAAACAGATACTCATCCTGCAGTTTCTGTGGTTGACCAATTTCAGTTGCCCAAAGTACTGCTTGGTGGCCAGCCAAGCACAGGGCTGTGGAGCTGGGCTTCTGTCCAGCACTTTTAGATGTTTCAGTGATGTTCATGCAGAAAATACCCACAATGATGATATATAGTTGGCAGCCTTTGAAGATCTCCACCRTGTCCCATCTCTGGACCTCCAACAGCGTCGTTAATTCTCGAGCCCACAGTGCTGGACTGGCCTGACCTTCACAAACCCATTGTTCAGCAGCCAGAGCCCATGGATTGTTGCTGTTCAACACCATGTACAAACACTCTTCAAACAAAGCACTTTTGTTCTCATTAGCCATGTCCTAACACACACAGTGAGCCACTAAAAATGGGATTTATCTGCYCAAATTGAGTGGTTGTTCTGACATTTACCCTGACCTTGCACATTCACCCTGAYTTTACAGTCAGCTGGGGCAGGACTCACCAGCCCTCCACAGGGATTAAGCTGTATCCCACAGATGCCATCTCCCCCCCACTAAGAYGTCTAGACATTYACAATTAGAAGAGCAATCCTACTTYGTGTGACTGTCTTCTCCAAGATTCTGCCCTTTAAGTAGAAGAGTCACATTTCAGCAAAAACACAGCAATTAAATCCTGGATATATCACAGATCACCTCAACAATAGCTGCTATTCCACTACACTGAGCACAACAGGAACAAGCTTTTCTTACTACAGGAACTCATTACACTGTGGATATGCTGAATTAAAGAACAGACTAATTTAGGTTAGACACAGCCTCTGGAGGTCACTGTTCCTGCACACCACTCAAACATTTCCACTGCAAGTCTGAAGGAGGACAAAGCCTCTTCCAATAGAACAGTCATTACCAAGAAAGCAAGAGACCCAGACATAAAAGTCCTGTTTACCAGGTAGAATGTTTGGAAAAGCTTGTCCCTTACAGTTAGTGAGCTCCTAAAATAGCTGGATTMCTGGGCAGTGAAACCAGGAACAGTGGTAGAAGATTGCACCAGACTGCAGAATAAATGTTTCCTCACTGCTGGGAAACACTGCAAGGGACACTCCTCCTTACCAGATACCAGGGATTTTACAAGCCCTTGCAGAAATGCTCTCCCCAGTAAACATCTGTGAATGAGGGAACCACCTGAAAGGAAAACTGGGGATGAGCTCGTTTCCAAAAATGCAGAGTTTGTACAACACTCACGTTTGTTTTACCTAACACTGTGTTGTGGAAACTGTAACTATGTCCATAAGTAACCAGTGGCTTCAGACTTGTCTTCCAGGACTGCCCCATAAAGCAAGGAGAGTGGCTGCTGCTATTGAAATATTTGACTTCATTTGCCTTGCAAAAAGATTCCTGTCCTTGAGAAATGGTTGTGAGAAAAGAGCTGTCACAATTCCTGGTGCTAAAGGGTCAGAGCTGAGCAGAGAATCGTACTGAGCTAAAAAACACAACTCAGCACCACTGMCTTGTGACAACATTCACTGGAAAGGCTCAAAGGTGGCAGAAGTAAGAAACAAAGCTGTGGAACACCTTCACATATGCCAGCACCAAGCAGGAGGATGATGCAAATCATTGTTAGTAGCATGGACAGCATTCAAAGACCTGCCAGAACTTCTGTGGTGTGGCTCCCATCAAAAGGCAGGATGATAAAAGTTCCTCTCTTTCACTGGATAAGCCAGCATCAGCCACTTGCCTGGAAGGCCCCTAAGTAACCCCAGGAAATGTCTATTTTATCAGATCACAATAGAAAGGAAGAAACTCCTTCTTAAAATCTTTGGCACACAGCTCCCATAAAAGCAGTACCAGACCCAGCTGATCCCTGACATTTTTATCATCTCTGATTCCTGATGGATGGATGCTCYAAGTGATGTAGAACATTCATCATTTTCACTGGGTAAGTTGACAAATTCCCAGGTTACTTTTTTTCCAAACTATTTTTAAGGAGTACAAAACTACAGAGGACAAATGCCTCCAAAAATACACATGCAGACCACAGTATCAAACCCAAATCTTTCAGGCAGCCCCTGAGAAACAACCACCCTTCCTAGCATAACCAAGTACAAAGTCTGACATATAGCTGAAAGGAATTTACAAGAAGAAGGCATCCAGTCTTAGCAGACTTGGTAAGAATAGCTGAAGAACTAGAGGAGAAGGTTGGATTTCTACACCAATACACACATGTTTTAAGTACCATGGAAGATGGCTTCTCCTTGCAAAGGGGGAAAAGTTTTATAATTTCAAAGCAAAACAGCATTATCTCTACCTCCACAACATGAGCAATGTGGCAAAGTCACTCCAGACACAGACTTTGTTCTCACTGTTAAGAACATGAAGGTGGAAGAAAAAGTTACTCTGAGAATTCCTTCTTAAGAGGCCAAACACTCTCAATTCAATACTTCTTACCAAGCAGGAAGACACACAGGTCTCTGTTGTTACAGGAAAATCATCAGGGCTCTGCTGCAACCTTTGTRCAGCATAAAACCTGGGCAACCCACACTTTATTCCCTTGGTTCAAGAGCATTTATGAGCCAAGACTCCTGAATGAGGCAACAGTTTCTAGTCAAACATAAACAGGACTGTGCTTCTTTAAACAGCATGGCAAGTTCTCAGGCTGCCCAAATCCTAGCAAGTCTCCAAGAGAGGAAAAAGAAAAAACTTCTGCAGGTAAARCTGATGGTCTTGCTCCATAAGACAGGTGTGTAACATCTCCCCTGCTACTCCCTCACATCACCAGGATTTCAGGCAGTGCTTCCTCTGCATGAGGCTACCACCTGAACAAAGCCCGTGAAATATTCTTTGGGAACACATTATGAACACATCACTAAGTTGAAAATACAACTTTGCCATAGAGCTCTTTGGACAGCCCTTCTCTTCCTTGCTGYTGGCATCACCTTTAAAGGACTTTTTCCTATGAGCTAAGTTGGAATACTCCTGCATTCATCCCCACATCCCACAATTACCATCCTGATAATACAAAGCAGTATAAGCTAAATATTCTCCAATTCCATCATGTACTTTCACTTTGAAGCAATCCACACTGGGAAGCATATTTAACTCACAATTTCTTTTTTTTTCCCCTTCAAATAAAGTTGTGATGCCAAATCCAGACATCTTTTCAAGTCACAGAGAACTACAGTCCTCTAAAGGAGCTATTTTTAAAAGTTAAAAATCTCTCTTCTGGCGCATTTATATAATTCAGTGTTTTTACAAATTGATTTGTCTAGAGAGACTAAACCAGTATGAAGAACACAACCAACCATCTCAGCATTGTGACTGCTGCATTCAAATTCATTTTCCAATTATTTTTTCTTTGGTCTATGAATTTGTTAGAAGCATTTCCTCCTCAAAGGACTATGCTGTCAAACAAAGAGGCTACTTAAGGACAATAAAGACTTTCATCAAGGGACAAGCACTCCTGGACCAYATCAAGTAGAATTTCCTCCTTTACCTTACCAAGTAGATTGGAGAAACATTGCACAAACCTGTTATTAACTGGGCAGCTACACTTGTTTCAACATCTGAAAAACCCCAACCAATAAACATTCACATCAGGTCCTCTAGCTCAGGTTGAATTTTGGAAAACTTGCATGAAACCAGATGAAAATCCATTTATCTTTTGCAGGTGATGGAAAGGGAGCACTCCTGGGTAGATCATGCATTTCTTATYACCATAGCTGAGTAAAATGTAAGATGTGGTGGTTTAATACCCTTCAGGGCTAAGCCAAACCCCAGAAGTAACAGGTAGAGTCTTATCCTCAAGTTAAAACCATGGACATATTCTAGATTTCTCCCCTGGGAGCTGGTGCCATGTCCACATGCAGAATTCCTCCCCACAYCACATGCCCATGGAAAGGTCCCAGTCCAGCCAAAGGCACCAAACCAAGTCCTGCACTGATGCTCTGTGTCAGTGTGCCCAAACTGGAGCTTTCTGCTGCCAGATTTCACACCACAATGGGCCARGAGGGAACATCTGACAGGTAGAGCCAGTGGATCAGCTGCATGGGAAGGGCACAGAAATTCCTTCACTAAGAACTTATCCAAAAAGTGGTGATGGGGCAGGAAGAATGATACCAAACACAAACACCTCACCTACACCCTGTATAGAAATTTCTGCTTAAGTGACACCATCATTCCCACAAAGGAGCACTTCCTATTGATTTTGAGAGCTGCAGGAATTAAACTCCTATGCTTGYATACCAGCAACAGGAGAAGCTCTGAAAAAACACAACAGTCTTCCCATATTATGTTACTGATTCCAGCCTGATCTCAATGAAGGGAGCTTTTATGTGGCTGCTCCACTGCCTCAGCCCACATGCTGGTTAGAAGCTAAATTAGATGATTCTCTTACAGTTCTGTGGGCAGGGTAAGCAAGGAGGGGTATTCACACTGCTCAGAAATGCAGACAGCAGCAGCTTCATCAGGGAGAAACCTCAAAGCCAGCTAAGGAACAGACAGGCAGTCCCTCTGTAGAGCTGTGTGACAGCAGAGCCAGAGTCTGCTGTGTGGCTCTGGGACCAAACCACCCTGGAGCATTATTCCTGGAAGCCTGATTTATCTCATTACCGTGGAGAGAGGCAACACCCCAGTCAAGAATGACCTGGAGAGAAGCAGAATAATAAATCCATTTACTGAATAGAGTCAGCCCAAGGAAGAGAAATATAAATCCTCTTCCATTCTTCTAAYGTTGAATCCATTGCATGCTCTGTAGAAGTTACAAGGTATTCTGGTCAAATCACTAAGAAGTTTCCAGAAGATTGTTTAAAATATATTTTTTTAGTTATGTGGTAGAAAATTATTAGAGCTCTTTACTAGAGTGACAGGTCCTGACAAAAGCCTGMACTGGTGATAACAACATCTGGTCCATTACCAACTTAGGTAATTTCATTAAACAGACAGGTTAAATAATTTAACTGAGTCACGCAAAGATTTCTTCTGCATACAAAAGTAAATAAAAGGAAAGAGTCTTTAGGATTCTGAAAGCTTATTCTGATGACTGTTTCCACATAAACATGTGGAATTTTTATTAGTTTATGAAGAAGTGCTGGACAAAYGCTTTAAAAACAGTTTCAAGGTCATGCTGAGCAAATATATGTTTTAATACTAAAGCTATGTATGTTTTATTATTAAAACCCAAATTTACTTGTAACAGGTAAGACTAAAATTTAGTCAAAGATTAGATAGAGCTTTTGACCCAAAGAGAGCTTACACAAACTCCACAGCACACAGCCACTACCTCTGCTAGCAGATGATTCYTGAGACTGCAGATTGCTGCTTGATRCAAAGCAGGGAATCCCCATCCAACACTCACCTTCTACACTCCTCTGCAAGGGTTAATTGCTCTGTGCTAGCAAACAAGCTAATCCTTCTCATCTTTGTGTAGTCTGGGCAAAGCCACAACAAATTAATACATTTCTTTCAAGGTCAGACAAAAATCTGGCCTTAAGAAAGCTTTTGGAGTTAAGCTTCAGAGATTGCTATAAGCTAGGTAAGAGGCATTTCCTTAAAAAATGCTAATACAGTTCAGGATGGGGTGGGGAGGGAAAGCATTGGCCTCTAAAAAAACCAGACGCATGCAGCAACAAGGAAAAATTGAAATCACATTAGATGAGGTTAGACAAAGTAACCTGGCAGAGAGAATGTCAACAAAGTGTTGTATTTCATTCATCTTTTAGTTAATACAGGAATTGTTTTGTTTACCATCAAAGGAAAAGATCAGATTGCTGTGTCACTGTRTGTACCTGACACAGGTCAAAACCAACAAAAAGAAAGGAAAGGCAGCCCTGAGTGTCCCCTCCTTCCCCCAGATCATCTACACACCAAATGACAGTGCTCACATGCTGTGCTGAAGACACAAGCTGGTGACCAATAAATCCAAACTCAGCTCAGTGATTTCCTGAAGTCTGTCATAAAAAACAATCCAGAGCCATTTATATTAAGCATAATTAGAATGAAGAACAGTCTTAGAGCAGCCCTTCAAGGGACAACCTCCCTAACCCCTCCTAGGGGCTGTGAAGGGTTTATCCTCCTGTTTACATCTCAGGAGATGTGTAAAAGATGAGGAAGTTTATCCACTCTGAGCTGTACACTGTTGCAACTTGCCCAATTTCCCCATCATCCACAGAGTCAAATTTCCAGACTTCACAGGAAAGCTCATAACATCTAATTGTCTCCTGACTCCCTTCCTGGTCAGATCAGACTTTATGAAGTTGCTTTCATGTGTGCCAAGCAAAGACAGTATCTTCCCTGGGAAAAGCCAAAGGCAGCAGCTTGTCACAAACAGGGAGCACTCGTGGGTCACAGGCAGGGAAAGGCACAGCCATGAAGCTCAATATYATTCCATCAATATTTATGAGGTGCAAATAAGCATTAATAAACTGAAAAGGTGAAAGAACAGTCCACTGTCAGTCTAAATCAAGAAAATTGTGCCAGCAAGCATTTTCCCAGGCAACATCTGCCACCTCCAGGGCTCAGCATGGGCCAGGCACCTCTCCAGGCAGGCAGGGCAGAGGCAGATCCTGGTTTGGGGAAGCTCCAGGTGAAACCTCACTGAGGCCAACTGAGCTCTGCTAGCTGGCCTCAGGCAGGTGAACAGAGCAGGGCTCAGCACACTGCATTTATTCAGYGATGGCCAGCAGAGGTGTGTAGCCAAATTTCACAGAGAAAAGCAAGGCACAATTCTTCYCAAGAATATTTCTGGGTTTCACATTCTCTGAACATCAGAGAAAGAAAATACAATTCTTTTTTGGAATRGAAAGAAAACACAATTTCTTTCAGAAATGAAAACACAAYATCATTTGCTGTGCCTGTGTTTGTGCAAAAGTAGAATGCAATATAGAGATTGTTTACCCAAAGTGATGGTGTTTTGTTTCCTTGGCCTATCAGKGCCAAGAGTGCATGTGGTGACAGTCACAAAATTCAGGACAGTATATACAGCTGTGCACAGAGTTAAGTACTTAACAGATTCRGTTTTAGGTGTATAGAATAATACAGTRCAATAAAGTAATTAATTAGCCTTCTGATATCAATGGAGTTCTCATCATTCCTCCTTTGTCAGGGCCCCTGCAGCATTGCCCAGGAGGGGCAGGAGCCACAGCCCAGCTGGGACAGCCCCGTGCAGGTGACAGAGGACACACAGCACCCTGTGCTCTGCACACTGCAGCACACACTGCCCAGCCAGCCCTGGCAGCTGCTGGAACCAAGCTCCCCAACCCTTCTGACTGACACACAACAAGGCTGAAGAGGCTCTCAGCCCTTTCCTGCTCTTCATTAGCWGCTATTCCTGCTATTTCAAGCCTGCCTTCTATTTCCAGTGTAAGGGCACCTCACCATCCCCTCTCTTAGGGCTAAAACAAGACTCCCTTTGAAACTTCATACTAATTCCCTTACAGACACTGAGACTAAATATTTACTTTTATGAATCAGTGTTGYTTCAGTGGTATGACTGGTGCCCTGTTATATAAGGGTAACATCTCCAATTTTCCCACAACTAACAACAGGTTTAGAATACTTTCCAAAGTATCTCAGGAATCATTTTCCAGGGTAGGAACAWGTGATGTGTGCTGTGATCGCTGACCAGCAGAGGGAGATGGGACACTGTTCCCAAACAAAAATCCAAAAATCTGGAATCTTTCCAAGGATGCCATGAGAACACAACCCAGCTCCATTCTTTCTTCTTCCTCCTCTGATGATTACGGACTTACATTAAGTGAGGCAAGAAGTGAGCTCCTAAATTGTGTGTTTTAGTTCTAATATTAATAAAAACCTGAATTCAAATCACTGAAGAACTTTTTCAAGGCATCAGGTCTTTTTTTTTTTTCTTGGTGGGTGTTTTGTGTTTGTTTGTTTTTATATTAGGTGAAACACTGATGTGGGTAGGAAAGAAACAGACCCAGGAAAGACAAATATCCATTTGAGAGGATTCATGGACACTGAATGTTTCAGAGCTGTGTTTTCAAAGTACAAACTGATACAAAGCCCTGAGGTAYTGGACAATAAGTAATTTATACATTAAAAATTAAAATGCAAGGAACAGTTTAGAAGTTATATTTGACCACTCTTATTGGGCTAATTCTCCACTATGTGGAGAATTATTCTGCTATTTTAGACAAATTAAAAATGCTGTTCTATTTTCATATCCCATACATGTTTGTGCACCAGCCACATCAATCAAACTGAATGAATGGTGAACATGAACACAGGGTGCCAGGTAAAGAACTAAACAGAAATACTGAACAGAAATATTTAAAAGAACTCCTAACAATGTAGGCTTGGGAAGCATTCAGATCTCCCTTTTTAGTGTTTCCTTAAATAGTTCTGGAAAACCTGCTAAGTTGGAAGATTGTGCCCGTGCTGGAAGAGGGCTCCTGCTTTACAGTATTAATTTAATACTGTAAAGTATTAATTGAATACTGTAAAGTAWTAAAGTACTAAAAGTAAACTTTAATTTATAAAGTTTATAAATTAAAAGTAATRCAAGTGGATTAAATGTAATAATGCAAAGTCAAAAAAACACAGTTCAGAGGGGAAAAAAAAGCTCCTCACCAGCAATACAAACTCAAGATTTGGTCCATATTTATTGTATACTAGAGTCTGAATKAACAACTCCAGACTTCCCTTCTACCACCACAGCTTTCAAATACCTGGAGAAGCAGACTGAGAATTTGACTCCATGATCACAGACTTTGTTCTCCTCTAGCTGTAATCCATGACAATCCTCAGAGATACCAAATAAGACAGAGATTTCTGTGAAGGGCTGGTGGGAGATTTTCCATCACCAGTAAGTTACCTGTTCTCATTTATGATGAAAACTCCCAAGGCTCACTCACTGACAGTTTCCCCAGGTGTCACCTCACACTGGCTCACCCCCTGGAGAGGAAACTCGCACTTCTTGACATTAACAGCATTTTCTCAACACAGCTCCAGCAATGAAAACTGGTATCTGGCATGATGCCTTTCAYCAAGAGATCTGGAGACTCCAAAAAGAATCAGTGGCCTGTCCCAACAGCCTCAAGATTAACTGGTAAATGGAATAAAGAACARTCATCTCTCCAACTGCAGCAGCGACCCAGGGGAGCACTGACAGTGCAGGCTGTGGGCCATGCTCACTGCAGACACCAACTCCCAGCATAGTGTGGGGAAAAAACATCTTCGGGAATGAAAAGGAGGCCAACAGTCTTTGAGAAGAGCTGAAAGAGTGACAGTGAACCCCATCATCCTAAATCTGATTTTTCAGGTTAAAGAGGTCTAMATTTTTATCTCAAGAGCTCACAGTCATCCTCTCTTTCAGGCAGAAGCAAGGAAACAGTGCAGAACTCTCTAAGATGGTGAAAAAGTCAATGTAGATTTACCACCTTTCAGATCACAGCACTCAATCCAGCACTATATACAATTATCTGATACACAAGATGGTTCTGTGAATGTTTTGGAACTGAGTATCTGTTACATAGCTGCCTCTGACTGTGGAAAGCTGAGGTCTGAGTAGTACATTCCAGACCAAAATTACTAAATGGGCTTGGTTAAGTCAGAATTTGAGCACCTTTACAAGGAAAAGCACACTGAAACAGCAAAAAACCAAACCAAGCAAAAAAAAAAACCAATTGCAAAATCCAGGAAACAAAGAAAGCCACAGCTTTCTACCACACTGCAGAACAGATTAGTCTGTTTCTATAGCAGGCAGCTAATGCCTTCTTTTGGCAAACAAACTCTTCAGACAGAGCCAAGAGTCTAGCAGATGATTTACTGATTAAATGCAAAATGAGAAGCTGAAAACAAAAATTTTCTGGAGAATGTACTAATTTGCATAATTAAGCCATCCATTTGAGTCCTAAACTGTCTTATCAGTATAGCAGGAACAGCCTCACAGCACCTGGGTACTCCTTAGCTGTTACAAGGATCTTACACCCAATGTCTTTATGAAGATTCAGGTAACCATGAAGAAGCCAATATAAATTTGGGTTCATCTGAAATTTTTGGTTTTAGATAAAGAYTTCAACTGCAAACCAGGTTACATCYCCTCCTTCTGTTCTGCTAGGATGTCTTCCCCCAGCTCCTCCTCCGGCACAACATGAAAGACACAGTAGAAACAATATAATTTTGTACAGTCAAAGCACAGCACGATGGCAGTGCTTCTCTTCAAGAGATCAAATTTCAGTTAACACTCAGGAAACACTCATTAAAAAAAAATAAAAATGAACTGCAAGCAAAAGCAGACTGAAAGGAGAATACTCACTTGTAGCGTAGTGTCGAAAACAACAAGCTTAGAGCTTGTTGGAACAATGTCATAACACTTGTGTGACCTCATGAATCGCACATAAATGTCACTTTCCGATTCTTCAAGTGCTGCAAGTAAAAACATTGTGTTGTTTTATTCAAGGAACCTTAAAAAAAGAGTAGTAAAAAAACATGCCAAATCAACTGAACACCATTGTGCAGAAGGACAACCCTAAAGCGAAACTCAAATTCACACCTTGAGGTCTGCACAGACAGTCACAGGTTTGCACTCTGCATTTCAGACTCATCTTTCCTTTCAGATTAAATATAACAAAATGCATTGTTCTCCTTTGATGAGAAAGGACTTCTATGTTGAAAAGTTATACTCTCAAAAAATATCATTTTTTTCCCCTAACAGCAACTTAGTGGAACATGCAGCTCAACACTATCATACAGAGAGGAAGACAGTTTGAAACTTGGGCTTGACTAACTCAGGCTCCTTAAATTAGTATTCTTGAATCTTTACCACTACCTGTTTCACTTTTCACATAGCAATTTTCTACTTGCTGAAGAGGCAGCAGGCAAGTTCTGTAATCAGCTCTATTCTCTTCAGGCTACACAGAGCATCACAACTCCAAAACTTTGTTTATAAAACCAGGATCCACRTGGCTGGAATGGTTTTAGTGCTGCATGTCTGTAGCAAGGACATGCAATCCCATCCATATGACCTTAAATTTCCTTTGCATTTGGTCAGATGCATGTGCAAACAACCCTCAGATTTGCTAAGGTACATTAACTTTTTTCTTTTTTAGGCAGTTTGGCTCTCTATTCTTTCCAGCAGGTACCTAAAACTTGGTCAAGGATAATTCCTCCATCAGAGATTTTCCCTTTAGACCTTGTAATAATTCCATAGAAACTTGGACACATATTACACTTCTGAAGAGCACAATAAAAAAGACAACAAATTTAAAAAAAAACACTTTAAATACCTACTGACCATTAAAGAACTTCATGGTAGGGAGTTAAAAACTCAAAATCCTCATTTGCTAGATTTGCTCAAAATCAGTTATCTTGCTCTGGATAAATTGTCATTTCCACCAAATGGCTCAGCACAGCCTTTTTAGTCTAAATTTACAGAAGCAAAGCTGGATCTCCCCTACAAGTGGCTGCTCCAGGATCCAGCAGCTTCTACACACTGAGCAAGTCATTCATTTCCTACTCCCATTACTCTTAAAATAAATAAATAAATAAATAAATAAATAAATAATCAATAAGTCTGGTCTTTAGAAAGTTATGGTTGATTCTACAATCCTAAGTGCAGTCCCAAGAGCCCTTAAAATAAATAACTAAATAAATAATCAATAAGTCTGGTCTTTAGAAAGTTATGGTTGATTCCACAATCCTAAGTGCAGTCCCAAGAATGCTTAATTACTTCAATCTCAAGTCTGTAAACAATTAAGATACTACAGGTAGAAACAAGMATAGGAACACCTCAAATTCCACCAGAACAGTGGAATCACCATCCTTGGACATGTTCAAAAATTGTGTGGATGTGGCACTTGGGGACATGGGATGGTGAACAAACACAGTGTTAACAGTTGGACTTGATGATCTTTGGAGGTTTTTTCCAAATGATTCAAATGACTCTATAAACCACAAAACAACCAGCTGAAAAAAGTGAACCCTCTCAGAGCACATCATGGCTCCACAGAGTCTTGCCAACTCACTAACAATTTTTAAACGTATCAGGATAAACACAATAACTGTGAGCCAAAACAATTCCATCAGGGGAGGCTGATCATGGCAGCCACAGGCAGGAACCCTTACCAGCACAGTGAAGGTGTGCCCATAAACCCTCCTCTCACTCACCACACATTCCCACCCTCCAAACACAACCTCAGCTGGACCTCAAGATGCACAGCAATGGTTAAATGTAATCTCACCTTGCGCTGTCTTCCAGCTCAGGGGAGACACCACAAAGGGACTGCTTCCCTTTAATTTTAACTGCAAAGTTACAATTAAAAATATTCAGAAGCATGAGATAGCCATCTGTGAGCACTGTTAACACCCCTGTAAATAGCTAGGAAACTCTAGTAGGATCTGGACAAGGATCAAATTGTCCAGCTGGAACTGAGGCTTATTTCTACAGAAGATCCTTATACTACAAGTACAATGCAGCACTTTATTAGYTACTAACTGAACAGAACATGCAAAAACCAGCAGCACTGATTTAACTTCAAGTGCCTGTTGGAAAGGATATTTAAGACCTTCCAACACCTTCAGTTACCTAGGAATACTCAGCAGCTGCCACAGCCCAATTCCTTGTACAGGTACTGTGGGTTATMTATATATWATGTACACACACAGCTGTTCAATGGAGAAAAAGCTCTCCCAAATCTAAGGCTCAGCACATCTCAGGGATGCACTCACACCCTGCACAGGGAGGGCATAATCCTCTTTACAGCTTCTCTCCCCTTCCACTGCTTTGGGTTTTATCCAAGCACCACAACCAAATATAACTGATCAAATTAGAACACCCTCATCTCCATGAGGATATTTCTACTTTATTACCTGCTTAGTCTCTTGTTCCAGTCTTATTTGGTGGCCTCCAGAAGGGTTTGGGGGCCCTGACAGGGTTTGGTAGCTGCCAGGGGGGTTTGGTGGCCTCCAGGAGAGATTGGTGGTCCCCAGGAGAGACTGGTGGCCCTGGCAGGGTTTGATAGCCTCAAGGAGGGTTTGGTGGCCCTCAGGAGGTTTTGCTGACTGTCAGGAGGGTTTGGTGGCCCTGGCAGTGTTTGGTGGCCCTGGCAGGATTTAAAAGCCAAACCCTGCCAGGGCCACCAAACCMTCCTGGCGGCTACCAAACTTCTCCAGGGCCACCAAAYCCTCTTGGGGGCCACCAAACCCTGCCAGGGGCAACAAAACCCTTCTGGATGCTACCAAACCCTCCTGGGGGCTTTCAAACTCTTCCAGGGCCACCAAACCTTCCTGAGGGCTACCAAATATATTTTCCCAGCTCATTCATTTCTGAAGCCTCTGCAGCACCTGCCAAGCAGTATTTCTCTTGGAAGGACATGGACAGAATCCTCCTGGCCTGACTTACAACCTCCTCAGCCTCTGCTCATCATCTCTGATCTGCACCTGAGATCATCTGCCCAGCATGCAGGAGATGTGAGCACAGAACTGCCTCCAGCCAAAGCTCAGCTCCCCACAGCTCATCCTCTGCAGATCAGCTGGCTCACAGAGCAGATTCCCAGCAGGAGGCATCTGAATCTAGAGCAGATCAGGGAGGAGAAGAACTCACTAATAAGGAGCTGAATGTGTGTTTCTGTGGGGGTGCACACTCATGCAAGCTGATCTCCTGAAGATTCAYCTGGAAGTTATTTTGCAAGTGGACATTGCCCATGTGCACCCCTSTCCACAAGGTGAAGGCAAAAATATCCAAATTCCCAGCGCTGTTTTTTGTGGTTTTTTAATACAGAAGAAAGAGAAGTCACCTGGAAGGTTACAAATAAACCCTGTCAGACAGTTTAACACCTGAAGCTGAGCACCTTGTCATACAGGCTTTTACAGGGTAAATTCTCTGCATTGGCATTTTATTTGCTCCTACTGTTAGAGATCCTTTAAAGAGTACAAAATCAATCTATTTGTATTTTTACCACTCTGCTCCTCAGTCTTATTCATCAAAATGATTTTTACTTTCTCCCCTTCTCCCACCCTTCACTACAAAATGAGACATGCTTTTGGTTTTTATTTCAGCCAGTGGATGTTATTTACAAGAGCATCATAGCTCTTTTTTTTTTTCTTTTAGACAGATTAATTATTCATCAATACTGACTCAGATTGCAGTGGGACTCAGTACAAAGCATAATTCTCTATTCAGAGAGCTCTAAGGTAGAACTACCATCTGAACACTCATGAATGACACAGAAACTTCTGCAGCATTGCTGAAGCCATTTCCTCAGATCTACTGAACAGATCCTTCAGTTCCACTCATGCCTTTGCCTGGGTGATTTCCTCTCAGAAATGCAGGATGATTTCCTGCAGGGTGATTTCCTCTCAGAATTTCAAGGCCTTCAAAAGCAGAAAAAAAGAAGAGGAAAAAACAAAACAAAAAAAGAAGTGCCTGCAGATGGAGAATAGGAATATAATGTCAACACTCATGGAAAAGCTTCCAAATACTGCAACATAAAAACCTAGAGAAAGTTCCTCAGAAGTCTAGTGCAAGCCACAGGCTGCATTTCTGGGCTGTGTTCTTACTGGGATGGCCCAACAAGATGCTGGATCAAAAGTGCTTCCTGATCTCAACAATACAACATCAGGACCTCTCCTACTGTACTTAATGTTTCAGCTGCGTTATGCTCCTGGTATCCAATCATATTTCAAGTTCACTCATTGGTTCCAGGAATATTTGAAAGAAATAGTTTCACTGAGGCTGGGTTCTCTCACCTTCTTTAAAGCATTAATTCCACCAGAGCAGCTCTCCAAAACCCTGTCCTCACGGTTAGATTGAGGGCTGGGACCTCTGGCAACTCTCAATCATTTGAAGAACTCAAACTTAAGAAGCTAAACCTTGTTACTAACCTAAACAACTGTTAGTATAACTGACTTCTCAAAGTTTCATATGAAATTAATGGCCAAATTTTAAAGGCTCTTTAAAAAGGAAAAMCAGCAGAGAGCAGTATGTAAAATATACACAGCGAACTGCCTAGCCTGGTGAACAGCTTGCAGGAAGACAGAAACCACAAACATACACAGTAATTGCACCATTCTGCCTGATTTTTTAATAAGAATCAGTATGGAAACWATACAACTTAAAAAGCTTAAGAATTCTCTTCGAGCAGCAGGAGCTGAGCTAAGCACTCCCAGCTCTACTTTTCACCTTGACTACTATTGGCACAATGATCTCCCCTCAGCCAGGTCCAATAGACAAAAGGAAATGGGGAAGTAGAAAAATGTAGTTTTGTGATGTTCTCACTTGTACTAAGCAACCTAGTWAGGGGAAAACACATTTTATTTTCTGTTACTGCACACATACATATCTGCACTTCAGGGCACTCCAAGCTATACTTCTATTCTAAAAGTTATATGACATGCTGAATATCAAATTTCAGATGCCAGAGAATGAAAATATTAAAGACCAAATATTTTTTCATCACAATGTTTACTATGGAACTGTTTCAACAGCAATACATTAAGTCAAATTTATCAGTGTAACTATACTGATAAACTTTATTGAAAGGTGTTATGCCAAAGTACTCTATACTATTCTTATATGTATATATAAATACATAAACATATTTATATATCTCCTGCCCTTTCCTCACACTAGAATCTACCCAGGACAATGACAGCACCAACAGCAAAGTTCAGCTTAGCTGTGCCAAGTGCTGCCAGAAGACACCAGGGTGAGCAATCACTTCAATAAGCCAGGACAAGTTACCCTCTCTCCCTCCTGTTACAGATARCCCTTGGCAGAGAACACAACAGGTAAAAGACATCATTAACCTTGTAAATTGTTCTTCTGACTGTGGTTTTATCTGAAAGCTGTCCCCAAAACTGGCTTTAAAGTTTCTAATAACTCCTGGTCTGAATTTAGTGAAGGAGTTCCTTAATATCCTTGAAAACCTCCCACACAGCTTTCACAGTGCTGGAGATTGTAGGAGTTCCAGCATAAGTCACTAACACAACACAGATCTGGAARGGAACATCCACAATGGATACAGTTCATCCACTCCAAGAGCAACAGTGGCACCACTCCGAAGGAACCATAAACTATTCCTCACCAGCAGGCCCTGGAACACAGCCTTTAAGGGAAATAGAGGCATCTGAATGAAGCAGGGTTTCTAGAATAACGTTCTGGGAATCTAATGTCCAGGTAGGATTGATCAGCATTCCTCAGCAAAGGGACAGACAGGAACAGATTCATCCAGTAATTGCTCTGTACAGGATGTTGCTGTGATCATGAGCAAGAGCTTTGCTTCAGCCTACCTTCTGCAAGACAAACMTTTAGCAGGTTTTTAGCTAGGTTTGAGTGCTTCAAAAATTAAAATGTACGTGGTATACCCAGTGAAAAGCTTGGGAACAGAGGGGCTGGCAGAGAAGTGCAAGAAACTGCAATTTTGTACAGAATAACACAGTAAGGGGGCATGACTGCTCAGCCTGCTGAGCTGTCTGCTGAAGAGCCAAGAACACTGGAAACAGTGGACAAGAAACCAGACACCAGAAGCTGAATCAATGTCAGACTTGGTAGGAAGAGAATACCAACATAATTTAAGAAGGGCAAGCAGGGGAGAAAAGAAGCACTGTTGTGCTGTATCACATGATTTCTGTTTATTCATGAGGAAACTTACCTCAGAAAAAGAAAGAAAACACCACCAAAATAACCACCCATGTAATCAGCCACAGGGTTAGACTAAGKGGTAAAAAAAAAGACAGAAAAAGCAGGAAGAGATGGTCACAGGAATACCTATTCTATGTGGCAGGAGATAAATCACAGAACCAGAGAATATCCTCAGGGGAAAGGGACCCACAAGGATCAGAGTCCAGCTCTTGGCTCTACACAGGACAACCCCAAAAGTTCTAGAACATGCTTGACAAAACTTTGTCACAGAGATGGCAGCCAAGACTAGCAATGTACTACTTCCAATTATACAGGAGAAAAAAACCAAACAGGTTTACAGTCCAATATAAAGGAAATAATATGATGACAGTGATAGAAGTTGACAACTCCATCACAAGCTGAAAGGCTTTCGAATGCAAGGAACAGGAAGAAAGGTTGTAGAGACAGAAACAAGACTTTCTTTTTCTTTCTGAGAACTGCAAAGAGCTTTAAAATATTCTGGAAGACCACACATTGATGTYACACAGCAGCATTATTCATGCAGCCACGGGCTATAGGGCATGGATGTTGCAGATTGAACATTTCCCACACTCATCTAAAGGAATGCCTGAGCTGGCAGATAAAGATTACAGCAAGTTTACAGATGGAAGAAATTCTGATACAAAGAAGTGATAGGAAATGTATCTGGAGATCAGTATCAGGAGCTTYTTCAGTGTTCCAACATTAATTCAGYTGTATATTACAGCATGGATATATGATGTGACAGAGGAAAAATACTTCAAAAAGAAGTGTGAGCACACAGGAACTACAAGAGAGTAAGYGAGCTCTACCTTGCTAACTGCACCTCATCCTGCAAATAGGAAGAGGGTCCAGAGGCACAGAAAATGAGAGAGGAGAACAGGTACACAAACAGATAAATACCAGTGAATAGAGAAGTAAATGTGCTGTGTTGTTGCTCAGTYTTCAAAGGATAATCCTTCTAATAACAGTAACAAGCTAAAAGAAACCAGAACACATCTTTAAGAACTATACTCAGAATTGCTTAAGACACTTTAAAACATAACCTTCACTATTGTGTGCWTCTACCCTTTTTTTTTCTGCTCACATTTTAGTGTGTTTGCTGAAYTCTAGAGTCAGTGCAACTGTTCAGTCACTTTGGATCAGCGAGGTAATTGAGATGTTTTCTCCCCTTGTCACAAGGAGTTGCTTCATGCAGAGACAGCAGGTTATTATGTGTGTAAACAGGAGTCACCCTAGCTAAAAGCAACCATTCCTGAAATCTGCAAGTTCATGAAGGAGAAGATATACTGCCAGTCTACAGGAAAGCCAAACAAATTCAAACCCAGTCAGAATTCTTAGGAGTACTGAAGTAAGTTATTAAAACCAGTGTATTTGTAAGCATCTACCAAGGYAGCTCATCAAAAGTAAAGAAAAAAGTCAACACAGCTGTGTCAGGAACAGTTCAGACCAACCAGCTTTTACCCAGAACAAAATGAGCAACTGGATGAAAAAGAAGGAAGACACAAAACAAAAATAATATTAAAAAAAATCACAGTATGCTTGAGACACTAATTTTAAAGCGAGCATGGTTATCACTGCATGAGAAGACAGAGTAGAATCACCCCATGGCAGCTGCCTAACAAGCAATCCCAGCTGCAGCAAAACTGGAAATATGGTTTTTGTTCAGCGGGTTTGCAASACTGGATGACAACTGTATGTTCTTAACAAGCCATGGACTCCAGCTCAAACTCTTCCCCAAGCTGGAACATTTGCAAGGCCCCCTGATGCAAATCAGGTAGTGCAGAATGGCATGCAAGCTCCYACTGCAGGACTTGACATTTCTACAACTCACCCTGGAAGTGTTTTTACCAGGAGTTTGATACTTCCCACTACAACAGAGTATCAGGGGATCAAGACTTCATTTTATTCAACATTCTCTTTAGTGATCTTCAAAACAGGAACAGACCACACTTTAAAGAGCTTGCAGTAAGAGTTTGAAATGGTTGCAAAACTTAAAACTTCACAGTATCTTCAAACTGAATTTAGAAGTGGACTGGGGATAATACAATTTTTCAGGAAATACCAAAATCTGACAGAAACACTCAATGGGAAGAGTGCAAATTATGGAGTAACTAAACACCACCACTACTGAGAGAGAAGTACCTTGTTATTAACTTAATTTGCTACAGCAGAAATAAAGAAGAAAAGGCAGTTTGCTTAAACAAAATAGGCAAACAAAAAAACCACCACAGGTGCTGGAGAGCTATTAATGCATTCCACAAGYTGGTTAGACAGAACAAAGCAACCTTAGGACACTGCACAACCTGCTTCCTTAAAGGTCCTAAACAGGGAATGAGACAAGTGTCTCCAAAAACACATCCTGCTTAGAAYAAAACAGCTATTAGTTCTTGACAATACTTCAAAAGATCCACTTTGCTGGTTTTGAGGTTTAGATACCTACATGTCTTCAAATTCCAGCAGTACCTAAGACTTGTAAGAGAAAAGTGATACAAACAATTGCTTGAAACAATGAAAGATTTGAATTATGTTGCAGTCTTACATTCACAGCACGCTTCAAAATCCTGCCCTGAATTTTGTTCCTCTTTATTGGTGGTAGTTAAGTCCTGGTAACTGGGCTAAGTTAACACTTCTGTTTTACTGTAGCTSTCCACTGGCAGTGTGGAGAAGCAAATTATTATTGTGAGATTTGAGACAGACAAAAAAAAGTGATGGGCAGCTTAAGAAACTCCACATTCCTGAGCTAATCATAGTAACTCTGAAGTTCCTTGTCCAGGCAGGCAGAGAAACTTATTTGTGTACAAGCAAGAGCTGCCTTGYTTAGGACCTAACTGGTAAACAGCACCATAAACCAAACTGAATCCTTTTGAAAAATACTTTTGAAACAGCCCTGTATCTCTTAAATCAACTGYTGGTCAAAGGTCTGTACTTTGAGAAAAGCATCACTGTGGTTTGGTGAATAAAGGTAGCAACTTCAGCTGCAACCTTAATGCTTTTAGGATTTTCACCACAACAAAGAATAAGCTGACCTGAAGAATTTTCTAAACCATGTTCAAGATTTTCCCTTGACAACAGGCATTACCATTTTTCCCTAAGCATCCCAAACAAAGATCTAAATTAAGATGTCGCCTGTCTGGAATGTGGGCCTGCTCTTCGAGATTGCGAGACACGGAAGGCAAGAAACTAAAAATGGTATTAAACTTCTGAATATTAATATCAGCAACCACTCTGCGCAGAGCTGGATTCAAGGGAACTTTAGGGTATGTGATTAATGAGAGAATAAACCAGCCTGTATYGCTGCTGCAAGATTAGTCAACAATTTGAATTTTTGCTGTATCTTTAAAACAAACCCAAGTCCTACTAGATACACAGTTTGCACAAACTTTTAGAAAAGAAATAGAGAAGTAAATAGAAAAGAATTCAAGTCTTCTAGGAATTAGTTTAAGATCAAACCTAAACATGCAGCTTAACCAAAGCATTAATCACACAACAAGCATTTTCAAAAGGAGCACACAGCATCTTCACAGGCTGCAGCCATATCCCCACTGAACAGGGCAAATATTTAATCTGGAGGCAATCTTCCACTGAAGACTAAACCCAAAGGATCAATGCTTTAAGGAGAAATACTTTTTTTAAGACTTCAGCCATAAGGACTTTGGACTATGCTTGCTGGAGAAAGAGTTTTGTGAAATCTAATAAATTGCTGGTCTCAAATCCTAATTACTTACAACATCTAAAGTTGAACCTTTTAATAATTAGGAATTTACATTTTCATTTCTCTCTAATTTGCCCTTGCACATTTCTTCTCCTTCCCYCCCTATGCATGCCAGCACCTTCTAAACAGCTACTAATGGCATTTCTTATAAAACTTTATGAATCTGTATGCACACTTTAATAGGCCATTGAGTGCTCTGTTCCAATATACCACTKAGGAGATTTACCTACAGCAGGTGTAGCTTGAAGCTACACAGAAAAAAACCAACAGCTCTGTAATTCAAGCAGGTGACATCCAACACACATTCAATGTATTCAGAAACAGTTTTCTGGAACCCATTTTACAGGTATTATTGACTTTTTTCTCTATACCACAGATAAACTGCAACTCTTCCCAAAGCTGACCTGATGTCTATACAGAGTAGCACTGGAGTTTTGGAGAGGTTCTTTTTGCCTTATTTTTTTTCAGGAACTGACTCAAAATTATACCAGAGAAGTTCAAGCAAGGCTGTGGCAGGGGAGATCCATGAACTGCTTGTGTAGAGCAGAGCATTCACCTCCTGCACTCTGGCATTCAGAGACTCCTAYCAAAGGCAGCCACACAATCACCCTCCACCTTGAACTGAGCCAAAGCATTAAATCTATCCTACAACCCCTACCCCTACAGTACCTATGCTGGAAGTCAGAATACTGTTTCAAAGCTCTTATAGGAAGAGTTTATATCCATTTATTCTTGTGCCAATGTTGTTCTTCATTTAATTTCCCTCCCTGGTGTTTACCCCTGTCCCATCCCCTCTAGGGTATTTTCATACATACAGTGTTATCCTCTCTTGGTTTTCCTTTTACTGAGTTAAATGAGAAAAGCCTGATGGTTTCCTCATAAATGGCATTTTTCTATGCCCATCTCAGTTTGCTCCCTTCTCCAGAAGCTCARAAATCTTTTTTCTCCCTGTCTTTACATCAGTAGAAATTCAAAATAAGTAGCAGAAAAGAATGCCATAGTGTAAGGGACTGTTAGGAAAAAAAAAATCCCTTTTTGATTCTGTTTCTTAATGTGCCCAGTGTAAGAAGGAAATACTCTGTCACAATACAAAGAGAGAAGCAAAATAATGTAATAATTTTGYRAAAAAACCCCAACCAACCAAAAGAAACAAGCAAATAAAAWAACCCCAAAAACCCAACCTAACACAACTTAAAAAACACCTTAAAAGGACAAAAAGTGGTCTATAACACAGGAAAATTGCTTTTAGGCAAAATGTATGAGTACCATTAACCTCTGCCACAGTCAAAATTGGTAAAATCACCCATCTGGTTCCCTCAAAAAGTAAAATCCGTAAAAAATGCAGCAGAGGAGGAAAGAACCTAAAAACAAGTTAGTTGTATTCAAACAGTACTCAAAAGCTACCTTGAAGATACCAGATACCCAGAACATACTCAAAAACCTTTTAGATGTGGTCTACTCTTAAAAGGACAAGGTARTCTAGGCTTCCCAAAGTTCCATCTAGGTGCCAAGCTGGATGTCTAAAAGACAAATGAAACTTTGCTCTAACATAGTCAGGYTTGTATTAAACTGCTTTGGCTTTATGTTAATCCCAGCCATTAGTGCAACCCTTCCACAGAAGGATTTTCCCCTGAACTGTCAGTTTTTCCATTGTCAGTCTTCTGTACTCATGGAAGAGCTACAGGAAAGCCACCATAACAGGCACCCAAGGCAAACAGTCTCTGCATGGAGAGGAATATTTTGTTTCAAGATACAAGAACTGCTCTGAAAAACAATGCCATCAGCTCCTGTACTTACTCTGGAAATGCTGCATTTCTTCATGTTTCACACTTAACTACCTCCCCAAACCCATGCAATGCTCATGGAGTTGTACATTCTGGAAGCTAAAAATATTCAAATCAACAAAGTACCTGCAGACACATTGCTACCTAAAGACCAAGCTCCTGAACAAGCAGCAGAACTGGTGTCAGTGTCATGAGTTGAGGCTCCAAACACTGTGATCATGCACCCTCAAGTTATCAAAACCACAGTGCACTTCACAAAAAGTCCTGTCTTACAGAACACCCACATCTGCTGCAGATGATTATTAAGCAGAAATATTTAAGATTGTTTAGCAACAGTTAGGTTGAGTCAACTGATGCAAATATCCTGCTGTCATTCCTGTCACACTGGCATTACTTCAGCTCAAACCAAGTCACCTCCATGCAGAACTCAGCCATGCCCCAAGGCAGAAGGTTTTCCAAGAGCACTGACTTGATCAGCCAAATTTAACAGCAGAAAGAATCAAACCACCAGGACAGTTACCCTGTTCCATCTGTACTGTCCTGCCTATGAATGTGCAGGCATTAAAGAAATCTCTTGGATAGAACATTGGAGCACACCCCCTAGGAAGTTTCTTAAGGGAAAGATTCTGTACAGAAACACCCTCCTCCATCCTGGTAGTGCTCAGCAAAGCAGTCACAGACAAGTAACAAACAGAACAGCATTTTGGAGTCACCTACAAGGCCACACTGACATTGTCACATCTTCCAGGTCTATCCCTGTTCAAGCACAAGACACTGAACTCAGTAACTCTAAATCAGGGAATTGAGATGATACTGGCCAACATCTTCAACCTCCTATCAAGCAGCTGTTTACCAGCCCCACAATCAAACCAAGCAGCTTCTGGATAATGGAGGTTCTGCAGGGAAGCTCTTCAAAGAGCTCATGTTCCTCTGGAGCACACAGAAGTGGCAGCACCAGCAGGAGTGGCTGGTAAAGGTGATTAAATCAGTCCTTGTCCATCAGACACTAACACACATGCCCAGCCTGAAGCAGCAATGTCATTCAGGTGGAAGACAACACCTCATTGTCCCAATGTTTTTCAGAGAGAGCTGCTGGCCAAGAATGGCTTTCACTTGGAAGATAAATGTCTGCAAATCATGCAGGTGCAAAGCTGGGCAGGACACAATAGGCCCCAACACTTCCTGTACAACTGTTCCCAGTTCCCTGCAGCTTTGCCAAAGCAATYACATGGAATTGCTGCCATGGTAAGCATTTTCTAGGAAGTCCCAGCCACTTGTTTCCATAAACAAGTTAGGGAAAATACATGTTTTGACCACATTAAAATTTCATGGAAGCTTTCTCATCAAGAAGCTCTTGCATCCCTCTAGACYCAAAGCAGAGTTTTGAAGCATGTCCTGTGTATTTTTTGCTATATTAAAACATCACTCTCCAGATGGGTAAAGCTTAAAAATTTTTGCTTCCTGAGAAAGACTGCAAACTTTAGCTGCTAATGGGGTTATTTCCTAGTCAAGACAGAGTAGGKCTTTGCTCACTGTGAGGCTAAATACCATGTTGAGAATAAGACAGTTGTATCCTCTGTAGGAGAAGGMAAACAGGACTGTTTGGACACAGTGGGCACTGTGCTGACATGAACCCCTTGCAATACTTGCACAAGATAAAGACTCATGTGTGGATCACAGGAACAGCCCTCACTGAGGACAACAAAACTTCCAACATCTTCTCTTGCACTGCTCAATGAAGTTTTGTACTTTCAGTTATATATCACTTTAGAGTTCATTTTCATCTTTAAAATATGAAGATGGAAGTTTCCAGAGGGGGAAAAAAAATAATGTATGGTGTTCCTATACAGCCAACTGGAAGGCAAAGGACCAGGGTGCCTAGGACAGTGTAGCACTCAATCATGAYTTCTTGCATAAACTAATAAAGCTGAAAATCCAAATACTCCAGATATGTTGTTCTTTAACAATGTTGTAAAGTACATCATAGGAARGATTGTAGGAAATCCATTAATAACAATTAGCATCTCTGCTTCACAACTTCTTACTGTGTTCACTCAGGATTCTAAACTATGTAAAATTTAATACAAAACATCCCCTTATCACTGTCACCATGTCCCTTGGTATCTCAAAGCACATCTTGTGGGCAAAATACAGTTTCYATGTGCCAGAGAACATCAGCTTAAACAATCACATAATGAATGTTTATTAGAAATTAATTACAGTTGCAAAACAATGGCTTAACTTTACCACCTCCTAACCCAAGCACCTGATCCTTCAGTCTTAAGAAGGAAACAACCCCCAACCTGCCTATCAACATGCATTTTATTACAAGCTTCTTTTAATTATTTCTGGCCCCAGAGTGACATCTGTTTTCATACCTTGATTCAGATATTCACTTGACAGTGGGAGGCTGGCAGGCAGGAAGAGCTCAAGAAAYTATTTTTAATAAGACACAGAAAGAAAACCCACAGAGCAGGGAAGGAATGACCCCAGACACAACAGCAGTGAAGATGCAATTACTGCTGAAAGTCTATTTCAGGAGACAGCCAGCAAGGAGCAGGTAACAGAAGAGAGTGAGATGAAGGCCAGAGCACTACWAGGAGAGATTCCTCTCTAATGCAAACTGTTTATCCAATGTCTGAAAGCTGCTTTGTGCAACAATCCAGAGAAGGAGAGAGCTCAAGAGGGAGCACATCRGTCCCATGATGCTGATGCTGCAACTGCTGCACACACTCTGCAGAATTCCCTTTTTCCAGACCAGGAACTGAGCACAGACACAGCAGAACCCTGAAATTAAATGAACTCWGCAGAAAACACCTCCAAAAGGGGTTTGCAGATGCTACAGAGTAGTTCATTCTGCTTTCAGCAGCTACAACTTCATTACTCAAGGTGAGCAGAAGGAAGAGAGTAACATGGATGAGAGGCAACATTGCAACAATAGTGGTTTGTAAAATAACATGCTAAAACTGTACCCACTGAATCAATACACCTGACAGACCTCCATTGGCTGCTCTAACCTAGCTTCTCCTCTCAGAGCACAGGTAGATGTTAGAACACAACCATTKATGGAACTCCAGCCTAACAAAATCAAGCTTTTCAGTATAAATCATTAACTTAAGTCCTTTTTTATAYTAGATCTTCAGAATAATTTCTCCATGGCCTTTTCCAAGCTCATCACATCATCCATAAAAGAAAACCCAGAACCACTCTTGACACTGATCAGAAGTAAAAATAATCTTACTACAGAAACATTATTGCACATAGAGCTGAAAAAGAAAATCCATAATGTGCATGAAGATACCCAGTTTTTGATCATTTATTACATTCATGAGAGGCCTCTCAGCACTGTATTTCAGGCTACAATGAAAAACTGCATACYCATCAACAGGTAGCTCTCACACTTTCTGAGGAAATGTAGGTGGGTCATTCCCATCCAAAGAAATACTGAGCAGGATGAGGTCATTACTCAGAATTTTCTGTTTATTTTTCAGCTGACCATTCTTCAGTTAAAAAGAGACTCTGGACTTCTTGCATGGCAGTTTTTCCTTTCCTGCTCTGACTGCTGCTTGGAGGAAGTTCCTTTAGGGAGCCCTAAATAAAATAAATATCCCTGGCCTGTGCAGTCCTTCTCCTCTGGGCACATAGTGAGCCTACAGCTGTTCCAGCTGTGGTGTCCTGGTGCTGTTTCACATCACCTCACTGACATTTAGATTTACACATCACCAAAGCAACATTATGAAGCCAGTCCTAGACAGAACCAGTGACTCTCCAGTGAGAAGTGACACTGATCTTAGAGCCAGATATATGAAGATGTTTTAGGCTAAAAACAYGACCAGCACTTCTCTCTGCAACAACAGCATCCTATCTAACACTGTCCATGCTAATTAGGTACAAAATAGCTCATATACATTCTTTTTACATAATGAAAATTAAAATTGCTCTTCACTTGACACCACTGTTTTATTTAGAAGTCACATCATCAGGCCAGACTCTGCATATTTCATTACAGTACTACATAAATCATAAATCTTTCTAGCACTATTTTTTTCCAATTCACCCTCTTAATTAGAATCCAAATTAAATGAATGCCTTCTGTGCTTTCACATTCTCATTTGTGTAACCTTTGAGGAGWGGGACTAACAGATCCACTTCACATACTGGATGGCATTCAGCACACACATTGAGCCTCATTTTTCAGCTCTTTTCATTAAGCTCYCTGTTTCAACAGAACTGCTGCATAATTTGATACACAAGATAGTTAGCAACCGTTGATGGATACAGAACTGGAAAACTCACAAGAGCAAGCACTCCAAAGTAGAGGCAGTCAGGAAAGCAGCTCTAAAACAAGTTTCAAATTTCTCATTCAACCCACAATTTTAAGCCTCAGCAGAGAAACTTCAAGTTTGACAAAAGATCATCAGTTACAGTTTGGCTACAGCCACTTAATGAAACCTTATCAAGACTTCAGAGGTGTTTCTCAATTTCTGAGCACTCACCACCCGCTAYCCAACAACAAAGTGAACATTTCAGATGTCTTATACTCTCCCACCCCCAATATTAGCACAAATACAAYGACAGCAACCAGTGCAAAAATTTAGGTCATTAAACAGGTACTGCCACTAAGCTGTTGCATTTCCAGCTGCATCTCAACCCTCTGTGATTCTCTTTCCCTGGGCCTCTCACACACAGAAGCACTCTGGGCAGCAGCTTTGGGTCTGACTCTCACACACTCACTTTTACTCACACCCCAGGTTCTGAATACAGCACTCTACCCCCTTTATGCTTGGTTTCAAATTAGGCCTAAAGCCAGGTTCTCATTTAGTCTGAAAGGATAATAAGGTGACTGCTTCCTTTCAAAACCCACAYCCTACTTTAAACTTGCTATTAGCCATGATCTTCTGACAGGCCCCTGAACTCCTCTCACYCTCCCAGCCCGAGCATCCACACAGCCTGAACCTTAAAGCCAAACAAATTAGGAGACAAAGCATAACAGAAGCTTGAAAAACATTTAAAAATGGTTAAAATACTAAATTTTCTAAAGAATTTAAATTACTTTATTGCAGGGTTTTAGAAGACACACAGATCTTCACCCTTATCAAGTGTCTCCCCATAACACTTTTAAAAGTGCAAAGGTGTTTCAAAACTGAAGGTTTGTAGTTTCGGATTTTTTTTTTAACCTAGAGATCCTTTTCATATACCCAAATTTGTAAGATATTTTAAATAATTTTAAATGGCTAAACTATTAATGATTCAGCAGGTTTTAGGAACCTGTGTCTCACAGTAGCAAGCTTTATGTAAAAATAAACAGGTAAATCGGTAACTTTCTACCTCTCCATAAGCATAACATGAATGTCTAACTAAAAACAGTTAAACAGTGTGAGACAAAAAAAACCCTACAAGTCAGCAACAGATCCCCTGCACCAAATACTCATATGTAAGTATGTTCAAGATGCACAAAGGCACAAGCATTTCATTGCAATTCAAACTCTGTCTGGACTAAAAAAAAAAAAAAAAAAAAAAGGCAGCTCAAAGAATGCAATTGTTAAGAGCTTCCTTTTCTCACACACAGAAAGATTAAAATAAAAGGTGTTACTTTTCCAGACCAGTCCCACAACTGCAGGCAGCATGCTACTAACCAAGAAGCTGCCTTATTAGCATACCAGCTTAGATATATCTTCTCCCAGAATGACTCAGCCTGCTATTTTCAAAGTTTTCCTTAAATATTTGTCCTACATTTTACAATAGGAGTTACCAACTACAGAAAAACACATCCCATGAAGTCTTAGCCACTTCACAACGCTGAGCATAGAGATTAAGCCATGCGTCCACATTTGCATCCACTAAGCTAATCCTTTCTGAAAATGAAAGCTCGAGAATACTCAGCACGGATCTTTCGGAGGTGAAGTGGCTGCTTGGTGCAAGTTGGAATAAAAAAAATCCATCCATGCTTTCCCACAGCACGGTTTAGTGCCTGCGAGAGGGAAAAACTTGCCAGGAGTTGCCCTGTGAAAGCAGAGCACACTCAGTGAGAAMTGCAGCCCTTCAGAGCACGGCAAAGAACAACCACAGAGCGCAGCCACATAAGGAAAATTCAGTGTACAGCTGCTTTGAGCAGACGTATGTGCTGCCATAAGGAGGGGAAGCTTCAGTTGAAAGAGCTTTCCATCACTGCTCTCAAAGTCTATATTTGGTATCGCAGACGTATTCGAGAAGAACGGGTTTTTTACGGGGAGGAGGAGGGGGTGCCGTGAAGGCTGCGCTCCCTCCGAGCGGGACCCGGCCGGCGGCAGCGGCGGATCGGGCACGGCTCGGCGGCGGCACCGGCACAAGGGCGCCGCAGCGGGATCGGCACCGGCACAAAAGCTCCGCAGCGGGATCGGCACCGGCACAAAAGCTCCGCAGCGGCACCGGGCTGGCTCCGCGGCCGGCGAGGCTGCGACCCGCCCCGCAAGGACACGGCCCGGGCACGGCGCATCCCGCGCTCCCCGCCGGGGACCCCCCGCGCCCGCGCCCCCGCCCGGACCCCGCCGGCCGCGTGGGTGTCCCCGGCCCGCCCCCGGCCCCCGCTGCCGCCGTGGATTTTTACCTTCATCTTCGAGCTCTAGTTTCTCCAGCATCCCTTCGGAGGCGGCCGGGAGCTGCAAGGGAGCCGGAGCCGCTGCCGCCGCCTGCGGGAGGAAGAGAGGAGAAGGAGATGAGCATCCAGGCGCGGGGTCACCGGCCCCGCGGCGGCATCGGCTCGGGAGTGGCGGCACGGAGCGGGCGGAGGGGAGGGAAGGCGGGACGGCGGCAGCTGCCCCTCGGCCTCCGCACACGCTGCCGCTCGCACACACCGCGGGGGGAGGAACCGGGAGGAGGAACCGAGGCTCGCCCTCCCCCAGCCCGCGAACCGCCGGGCTCCCCGCGGGCTCGCTCCGGCTCCCCGGCCGTGCCTCCTGCGGGCGCCGCCTCTTCCCCGCTCGGCGGGAGCGGCTCCCCGGGCGCCCGTTCACAGGACGGCGTTTCCCGCCACGCCTCGCCGCTCCCCCCTCCCCCCGGCGGAGCGGTTGGTACGTTCCGTTTTGCTGCAGTCAAGCCCGTTGGTCAGCGGCGGGAGGGGGAGGGAGCTACCACTTCCGCGCGGAAAAGGGAGGAGGAGGAGGGGGAGGTTAGTGCCCTGAGAGCTCTGCCGGGGCAGCCGCCTCTCGCAGCCTGTTCCGCAGCCTCAGCTGTTCTCCGGACTGCCCTGGATTAGAGCGGTGCGACTGAAGGTGGATCGGGGGAAACCCTCCGCTCCCCCTGCCAGCGAGGCTTGGTACGCTCCCGTGCGTTCACCTGCGAGGCAGCGGCGGGGAAGCGGACGGTTCCACTGCGCCCCGGGGGGTGTCAGGGTGTAGAGGGGGTTTCCCCTGTGTGTGACGGGAGCTCCCGCAGTGCGCCGTGCCGCTCTCCCGGCCCCGGGGTGCCTTTTATCCCGGGATACCCGCTCTATCCTGGGTGCTGCCATCCCACAATGCCCTCTGTACCGGGATACCCGCTTTATGCCGGGGTGTCCTCTGTCGGGATGCCCACTCTGTCTCGGGATGTCTTCTGTGTCGGGATTCCCCYTCTATTCCGGGGTATCCGCCATCCCGGGGTACCCTCTATCCCGGGGCGTTCCCTATTTCGGGATTCTCGCTCTGTCCCGAGCTGCCCTCTCTGCCGGGGTACCCGCTCCATCCCGGGGTACCCCTGTGGGCACGGGCGCGCTGGTTTCCATGTAAAACAATCCCAGGTTAAGTTACGATTGAAGATCAGCCCGAATGTCGGCGTCCCCCGGGTGAGCGGCGCGGCTCTGCCCTCCCGCAGCAGCGGCTCAAGGACGGGGCTCGCACCATGGGACGCTGCAATTTACGGGGAATGGGATTTACTGCATCAGAACCCCGAGCCAGACTACAGCAGAAGGGAGGTAAATGAGGAAATATTCGAATAGATTCGTCATTCACGTTTATTTTGGCGGTGAGGTGTGCTAAAGCTTGAGCTGAAATGCGCAGGTCCCGCTGGCTGCTTAGGAAGCTCAGCAGGAGCGGTTCAGACACGGATGCTGGAGAAGGGGATAAACGGATTATTTCTTTGGCAATGGCAGCTGACACACAGGGACGGAGCTCCGAAGGAGTCACAGGAGTCGTCAAGGAATATTTTAAACCTGCTGGTCCCAAGGGGAAGCTCAGGCTTCAAAAGTTGAGCAAGCCCTTCGAGGAGGGAAGGCTGGATAGACCCAGCATAGCACTGCAGTGTGCATGAAACGTAGGGAAAGATGAAAGAGAATGAGAATAAAACTGTGATGGGGGAGAGAGACAAAATTTATGGGGAAACAGAAAGATGTCTCGTAATTTCTGAAGTCCAGCGAAGCTTCAAGCAAGGAAACAAACTGCTGGTGACAGCTTTTTTCTTTTCCCAAGCTACCTCTTTCTAAGGACACTTTTAAGGATATAGGAGGAAGTGAACAATAGCCAGTTCTTCTTTACTGCAAAGATCCTTTGAAAATAAAATTCTAAAACATTTAATTCATGGGTGTATTTTTAAGATGCTTCTAGGATTTCAGTAAATGTTCTAACTGACCAGTCACACAAGATAGCAAAGCAGTTCATATTAATTTATAATATTTCCAGCCTACTAATCAAA
Organism: Cardinalis cardinalis; assembly: GCA_014549065.1. Classification (NCBI taxonomy): domain Eukaryota; kingdom Metazoa; phylum Chordata; class Aves; order Passeriformes; family Cardinalidae; genus Cardinalis; species Cardinalis cardinalis. The sequence goes on from JACDOX010000103.1 coordinate 1,353,561, forward strand.
ATGCTTTGGAAGCTTTTAATTACTTCTGGGAGCTAGCTTTAAAAGCTCTAAATTATTCATCTTCCTTATCATGTACCTTGATACTGATAAGAGTTTTTAACATCTTTTCTTAATCAAAGGCAGAGAAGATGAGATATCTGATTGGAAATAACTGCCATGATTTTGTTTCTTTTTGTTTTAATTTACTCCCCATAATTATCTAGTAAGCACCAGCCATGAGGAAATACATCTCTGAGGTTTTTGTAGGTGGGAGTGACACTGAAACTTGAAAGGTGTGCATTGAATTTCACTGCCACAGAACACGAGATGTTTATAAGAAGTCAGTTAAGCTTATTTCGTGCTACAAAGCCCAGGGCTCACTGCAAGATCAGGGTTTTACAGTGGTAGAACCTACATCCAGACCAAGAGTACTATGAGAAACTCAGGAGAACAAAAAGGCAGCAATTTAATATACAACCTATATTTGTAATGGAAACATGTACCATCCACGCTGCTCMAAAAAGAAACCCAAAGGAAATGGAGAACTAAAGGCTGAAACCCCATCCCTCAATGTGCCTGCAGCCTCGGGATTTGTTGAAACCAATTTTGGAACAAGCTGCTGATCGTGGCGTTCCCTTTGCTCCTCGCTTTGCATTCTGGCTCCTCTTGGCTTGTGGGCAACACAGTGAGTCAGAACAGGAAACTGATGCAGCTGAAAACCAAAGGGACTAAAAGAAAAGATTGGGCTTTATCCAGATCAGCTCCTGATCCAACTCACTGTTTAGTTGTGTCAGGACTGGCACAGGAATTGTTCAGGGCAGGAGGGACAGTGGGACCACACCTTCTGGGAACAACCCACTCTTAAATCAACCTAAATTAGTCAAAACACCATTCTGTTCATTGTGGACAGGATTAGACAAATTAAAAGATATTTTTAGCAGTATTGTCTCTCTAAAAACTCCTTCTGTCATTTTACAGCAGGATTCCTGGCTAAAGAAAAAAAATTATTGAAAAGGAGCTGTAATTTCCAATAGGGTGATACTAAATCTTGCAACTTTTCCTACCTGTTTTTTGTGACTATTTGTTTATTTGCCACAGAAGGTTTCCTTGAACTATAACCAAGRGATTTATCCAAATAATGCTTCAAAAGTTTGCTCTCAGAGTGTGTCAGGTAACCCAATTTAACTGTTTGAGACACCACTGTGACAGAACAGTACACACCTGTACCCTAAGTATTGCCAGGTGGCATAAATGCTAGAGAGAAAAGTTTAGRAGAGAAATATGCACAAACCCAAAACTGCCTGAGTACATTTCTTTGCCACATTTTTACAGGAAGGTTATTTATGCCAAAAAACATGGACCTACAACATGACCTTAATACAGCAGTGCCATCAATCTTTGTAGACACAAAGAAAAAAACTCATGGTTCATACAACAGCAGAAGTCACAAAAAGTAGATGTAAACAAAAGAGATTTTAGGATTTCTGGGAAGGCTGGAATGTCAATTTTAATAGGTAACTGCTTACTTTGGCTGTTTTCTTTAGCTTCTTAGGGTAAAGGGAGTGAGGAGTGACTAATACTCAGTGGAAGTAAAATCAGTCCTGTAAATTATAGATGCACTTAGAATGAATACATTAATGCTTATCTGATAATCTACATTTCTTTGTTTCTGATAATCTAGGAGTCCTTTCAGTCCTGTGTCCTACTGAAGGAATCCCATCCTTGTCATAAGAACATGCAAAGTATTCAAGCCATAGGGATGGTTCAGGAATGTGAACAACAATTCACATCAGCAGATCATTTTTTATATAATTTCCTGCCATCTTGCCTTACACTCCTTGGTGTTAGTTTGATTCTGAGATGTGTAAGATACATTTTAAGCAGATAGAGGAAAGAAGGATCAGCAGCAACAGTCAAGGTGTGCAACCAAAGCCAAAGCASTCTCAGCCTCTCTAATGATTCACCCAGAACGTCTGGGGGAAACAACTGCTAAAGGTCACAAGAATATTCTCAAGGGAGGCACTAAGATTTCTTTATCTAACTGGAAGGGTTTAAGAGAGGGTGCCACAGAGGTCTGTGTTCTGTCTATCATCACTCTGTGTTTGTACTGATGACTCAAGGAAGAAATAATGAATAACCTGACCACATTTTCAAATGACTCAAAGTGACTCAATGGTAAAAGAAGCTGCTCTTTTAGGGACAACCCTAGATTTTAAAATAATCTTGAGAATTGCTGCAGTGCTTTGAAAAACAGGATGCACTTTGATATGGGTAAGTAGAGTGTATTATACAATAATCAAATGCAAAAATAAAATGGGAAAGGATGGACTTCCAGCAGTCATGCAAGCAAAGGACTTGGGAGTGAAGCTAAATGTGAGACTACAATCTCAGTTTCTCGGAAATTTAAAAAAAAATCACACTATTTACAAATGTGTTATAGGTAAGACATGGAGCATCTGTGCTGCACATTCCCTGGTTAGATGCCAGCTGGGATGCTGCATTCAGTTTTAGGGATTAAACTCAAGAATGAACTAAAAGAGTCTAAAAAAAAGGAACAGCAATGATCTACACATTCAGAAAACATGACCTGTAAGGAAAAACTTGAAAACTTCCCAGTTTCCTCATCTCCAAAGGGAAAAAAAAATCCAAATAAAAACCCCCACAAAAACAACAACAACCCCCCCCAAATGAACCAAAACAAAACAAAAAACCACCCCAAACCCGAAAGAAACAAACAACCCACCCCCAAAAAAACCCCAAAAACCACAACACCAGAAAAAAAAGGCTGAAGGAAAATACCTCAACAGTCTCCAAACATGGTGTGTTTTTGCAAGAAGAAAAGTGATTAACTCTTCTGGGTCCACTGGTTATGGGATGAGAAGTTATCTACTTATCCTTTAAAGAATTCTTAGGTTGGACTTTGGGAGAAGTTTCTGAGTGTGACAGAAGTGAAGCACCAGCACGATTTGCTGAAAAAACTCTAAAATCTCCATCACAGGAGATTTTTAGCAATGGATTTAAAACTCCCCATTTGTTTATTATTATTTCCATATAGTTGATGGTGTTGATAGGGGAAAATGAATTTTTAATGTCCCTTCCAGGTTTTTTTTTTGTTTCTATTTTTGTCCAATCTTTAGAAAAATATATATAGTCTTAGTGTAGTTATTCAATGAGAATTCTTTATATGTATGTTATGTAGAAAACCCAGTTTACAAATCATCTATAGAAATGGAAATTTTCTTTCCCCCCTCTCTTCAAACAAGTAGCCTTGATTCTTAAATAGAAATATTCTGAAACAAATATTGTCTGATTAATGTATAGTATGTAATAAAGATTTCATATTAGTTTTTGGTGACTGTGTAGGAATAGAAACACCAACCTAAAAAAAGAAATCGTGCTGCAAATCACAATTCTGTGTGGAGCAGACTTACTCAGGCATTGCAACAAAAATGTTACCTGTGCTTTATTTAAAAATAGGCATTTCCAGGTAAATTCAAGGCTGCCCTTTCTCTTTCCTGRTGGCTTTAATATGGATATGCTGGGGTGCCACCTGCCCAGCTCAGCAGTAAAACTGAGTGCCCTTCCCAGCACTTCAGAAAAAAAAAAAGGCCACTTACCTTATAAAACCTAATGGATTGAAGAGCAACAGAAGGAATTCCCATCTAAATGCAAATCAAGGCAAAGCCATTTTGAATGCAAGAGTAAACTAGGAATGGTAGTTTTCCCACCATTTGCTACTGCTCCCTACTACAATTACAGTTCTGCACAACTGAAGTAGTTAACAACTCTTCTCCTGATGAGCTGTCAAAGAACAACTTACAATTTTTCCCAAATGTATGTCATAAATATGTTTATTCTCTTGCAATCTGTGTGCAATTAATTTAGAACACTTCCTGCTTATTTTTGCTTTAATTTCGCCTGGTTTGTAAAGTGGAAAAGATAAGTTACCAGGAAAAAAAAAAAAGAAAATATTTCATCTGCTGGTTAAACTGTAAATTAAACTGCTACTTGTTTTTTGCTAGAGTGTGGTAACTGATATGGTGGGTTTGGGAGAGCTGAGAACACTGGAATCACTGAGGCTGAGGTCAGGATCCCAGCTTGGATCCCCTCTGTAYCTGCAGGTGCCACCTGTGTGCTGCACAGGCTGCAGGGTGCCAGTCCCTGAGGGTGTTTGAGGACACGGCTCTGGTCTCACCTCCAAAACCTCCAAAACCTCAGGGTGCCCAGAGCAGCTGGGCAGGAACTGTAATTTCCACCATTTCTTCCAAGGAAACTGCTCCAAGCACCAAACAAACCAGTAAGGAAGGGGATCCCTCACACAAAATACTGGATTGGAGTTTTTATTTCCCATATCCAGAAGGAATGTGATAAAAATTGCTTTAGTCTTAAAAGGCTTTTGAAATACCAAATGCTATAATCACATCTGTGCCTAGCCTGTGTAAATGAAGGTGCTGGCAGCTCAGATTTTACAATTTGTTTAGAACAGAATAACCAAGCCCCAGAAACCAGCCTGGCACTGACAGTGTTCCCCAGTGAGTCCTTACTGGGTTCAGCTGCGTGCTCTGTCCCTAATCTGATGAATGTAGGTRTGAAAGTGAGGGAGCATCTATTCTGAATGTATTTCCAATAGGTACAGTGAGGCTGACAAAACTCTAATGATTTCATTTCAAAACAGCTCAGACAGAGCTCACCACTGGGTAAGAACTCTGCCCTGGAAGGATTTTTTAACTTCATCCCAATCTCATCAGAATATGACTGTCCCAGTGGTCCTGAGCAGGAGTCTTGTGGCATGAGATACAGAACATCTGTATATTGCTTTTACATTTTATAACTAGCAACCAGCCTCTTGCTGCAGGTATCCTTCCACATAACAGCTATGATATTAATTACTTTACAGAGTTAATAATTAGTGATAAGCAGTTGGAGATTTTAGTAGGTCAAATGGATAACATAAATGTAACAACAATCAATTTTAGCCAAATCCTAAATAAATAACAAAAATTAAAAAACAACAACAACAACAACAAAAACCCAAAACAAAACCCAAACCAAACCAAAACCCCCAAAACCAAACCAAAGGAAAAAAAGAAAAATACAAATGGAGTGCATGCTGCACTAGAAAAGATGACAAAATGGAAAATCTTCATTTCAACTAAATCCTTACTGCAATACTGAGTGTTGGAATCTGCTTACCCTGGAGATACATGAAACAAAGGTGCAGAGAGATTTTAGTGGTGAGTCCTTCCTAAATATTTCTGTATAGAAATGAACTTGAAGTTTAATCCCAGTGAGTTTTGTTCCTGACTTAATTGCGAAACAGAAYAGATTTACAGAACTTCCTTTGATCTAACAGCAGAAACAAAGAACCTGTGTTGCACACAGTGTCCTCCAGCTCCTCAGTTTAAGGCAAAGAAAAATGATCCCAGTGAGAGAAGAGTTAAGCACTTCTGAAAAATAAACTTCAAAGAAAGTCAAATATGAAGGAATAGACACGATCCCAAGCTAAACTCCAAGAGAGAAATCAAGGCAGGAGTAGGAAAGAGGCAGGATTTGTTTACATAACCTCTAATCTGTAGCTGTGTCTGATCCTGTATCACTCTGCTACTCAGATAAGGTGGAGTTTAGAGTCAAGAATATCAGAGGCATTCTCTAGACAAGCCCTTGTGGCCAACATTCCTTCCTCAGATTACTCATGTTGAGTATAGGTGGAGTCCAAATCACAATTATCAGTGTGACACACTATTAATCAAACAGCCACACAATTTAAATTCTGTCCTTTTGAAGAACTTCCAAAGAAGTCAAGTACTTGTGAGGAGCTAACCTGAGTTTGTTATGAATACAGATGTTACAAGTGCTCTACCTGACTGCAAACACAGGGATGCCACTCASTTTTAATCTCTTCCAGAGTTTTTAAGTGTTCTTGTCTTAAATATTTGTTATTGTATATGATCAAAAAGACACACTTCAGCTGTTTTGACACATATGCTGGAGTGCTCCTTGGGTTCTTYGAAATAGGACCAACCTCTCATCACACTCAGGGGCTCAGTTGAGAGCAAGAGGGAATTATTGCAGGAGAGAGCTGCAGCAATCAGGTGCTAAGCATGATTATWGTAGATATTTTCTTGTGAAAAATGTGTATTTAAAAACAAAAAGCAAACAGAACATTAAGATACTACTAATGGTAGAGCACAGGTAAACATTCACTAATTTAAAGTGAATGGGAAAGAAGAAAGTGAGCCCACATGGATGTGTGTCTTCATTTGCTGGCATTGAATASAGGATTATTCATGTTAGTTAAAGTTATGCACTTACTTAAGTACTTTAGCTGGATTGAGGCCAGAGTACTGATGAGTAATCTGCAGAACCGAGGCCACTGAGAATAACAAATGAAAAAAAAATACTCAGAGCCAAATCTGATTTAAATAAACACATTTACTATCTACCATTTTGCTTTCTTCATCTCAGTGTTGTATTTCAAAGCTCAGTCATGAGTAGTGACTTCACTGAGTGAACACTTATTACACCAGCTTTCAGTGATATTTCTTAAACTTACAATGAAACATGTTTCCCCTAAAAAAGCCTGAAATTAGTTGATACTACACTTAAGGCTCAAGTAAACATCACAAAATTCTAGTGAATTGTAGTCCATCATCAAAATGTAGTTTTAGAATCACAGAATGGTTTGGGTCAGAAGGRACCTTAAAGATCATTTTATTCCAACCCCCTGCCCTGGTCAGAGACACTTTCCACTAGACCAGGTTGGCTCAGAGCCYCAYYCTTGAACACTTCCAGAGATGGGGAGTCCACAGCTTCAAGCCCAGTGCCTCACCACCCTTACAGTAAAAAAAATCTTCCTAAAATTTATTCTAAACCTTCCCTCCTCCAGCTCAGGACCATCTCCCCCATCCAATCACTACATGCCACTGTGAAGAGTCTCTCTCCAGCTTTCTTGTAGCCCCYTAAGGCACTTGAAGGTGCTCTAAGGTCTCCCYGGGGCTCTCTCCTGYCCACCCTGAGCAGCCCCAGCTCTCCCAGCCTGCCATTCCCTCGACCATCAGCAGTTCTGAAAGGCTGAAATCAGATCTGTTGAACCAGGCCATCAGATGTAGGGCAGAGTTACAAAGGTGCTTTTCTGAGAAACTCAGACAACCTTCAGCTCAGAGCTGAGTCACCCACAACCTCAATAAAACTTCAAGAAATGGGCATAAACCTGGGCTGAACAAATACCTCCTGTGCCACAAGGTGCAGTAAGGGCAGCTAGACAGAAAAGGAGCAGCTGCTGCAGGTGGCCCCTTTTCTGTGTTCATCAGATGAGGATCCCAGGAGGGCTCCAGAAGGAGCTTTTGGGAGCTCTCTCAAAGAGGCAGGCAAAGATAACAATGTCTTTTTCACCCGCAGCTCTAGGAGGACTTTGAACACTGAGGAGAACTTCCTTGTAGCACCTGGGGCTTGTGTGTTTGCATTAGATTTCAAGCCCACCCCAGAGCTGACAAACTCAAGGCATGGGTGCTACCAGGGGCCCCACTCAGGCTCGTGAGCCTCTTATCTCACAGTAGCTGCTATTATGCACAAACAAAGCAATATATTAATAAATCTCCTTCAACACAGACACTACGGTTGGCCTGTAATCTCCAATTAAATTAATTTTTGACTAAAAGCTGTTTTTCAGATGGCACTGAATGTGCATAGCTTGAAGAACCTGATCCTCTTCCTGAATTCATCCCAGAGGTACTGCTGATCACTCCAGGCCTTGTTTTTGTGTGCTGCTTCTTTATTTTTTATTTGTTATACATAAAAGAAACCTGCAATGACAGCTCCCACAATGGATACCTTCCCTCTGCCATGCTTGTTTTCCCTTTTCACAGCCTCTTAACTGCATCCTTGCCTCATTCCAGGTGCACTGAAGCCAGACTGTGCTCAGTGCTGCTCCTGGGGTTTGACATCCCCTGGAAGGACTGAAATAGGGGCTGTGCTGAGCAAGGAGCCTGTCAAGCACATGAGCTCAATGTTTGATGGCGACAAACAAGATCATAAAGGGACATGCAAACAGTGCTAAGGCTTTTCCCTGTATTCCAGGGAGTGGAATTGAAAAAAAACCTGGAATTATTTCCACACTAAGCACCAGGGATACACCTCCAGCATGCCAGCCCCCATGCTCACATCCCTGCAGAGCTGCTGGAGATGAGACACAAAGGTCCATTCATGGGCACTGGGTGCTGTCAGCGTGGAAATGGCAAATGCTGGGGTCACTGCACCTAACCTGAGATGCAGATTGAGTCTGTAGTGAAATGTCTGGGAAGAGCTGAAATTATTTCTTGACRTGCCTCCCTGGGGCTCAGAAGAGCAGCTGACTTCACAGTGATCTTTTGTGCAAATCTTGATGTGCTCTGAAAACATGAGAGCTTCCTGGCCAGGCACAGCCTGCAGCATGAAARCCTGTTGCTACAAACTTTAAACACAACAGATTCTATCTATGGTTAGCTTATCTTAAGCCACTTGCAGCTCCTGTTCAAAAAATATCTGAGTTATGTAGAACTTTTTAATGCATTTATCACTGTAACATTTCTGACTTAGAGCAGTGTAGCCCCATTTTTTTTTTATAAATGGGAAACTGAKGCACTGAGAGTCCAAGTGACTTAGGGCTGCACAAGTGATCTCTGATGGGGCAGATGGTTGCAGTCAGGGGTCTCTGATCAGCTACTGGCACTACTTTTCTCCTCTTCAAACTCTTGCTTTCCTTAATGACTCTTCAACTAAAACATTCATTCAATTCCATTATTTTTTTCCCTGAAATAGCAACAGCCAAATCCTCGAGGGCATGAGAAAATAAAAAGCATCTATATCTTCACAGTGTAACCTCTGTACCCATAAAATCTTTGATGGTGGAAGCAACTGCTTAATGACCAGTTCGTGTTGTGCCACAGCCACGCCCTGGTGGGAAAAGGAAAGATAGTTGTGCACTTTCTTCCTACCAGGAGTTGTGTGCCAGCCATGAGAGAAATGATTGTCCCTCTGTGGTTGGCACAGGGGAGRTCACAGCTCAGGTGCTGTGTCCAGCTCTGAGCCCCTCACAAGAAAGGGCTGGAGCATGAGAGAAGGGCAACAGAGCTGGAGAAAGGTCTGGGGAGTGAATTCTGTGAGCAGCAGCTGGGGGAGCTGGGGGTGTTTGGCCTGGAGAGAAGGAGGCTCAGTGAGACCTTCCCACTCCCTACAGCTCCTGCCAGGACAGCAMAGCCAGCTGGGGTCAGGCTCTGCTCCCTGGCAACAGCACCAGGACAAGAGGCCAGAGCCTCAAGGTGCATGAGGGGAGGTTCAGTTTAGACATCAGGAGGAAKTTCTTCATGGTAATGGTTGTTAAACGTTGGAATGGAGGCCCMAGGAGGTGGCAGAGTCACCATCCCTGGAGGGGTGCAGGGAATGAGTGGATGTGGCACTCAGTGATCAGTGAAAGATCAGTGATCTCAGAGGTCTTTTCCAGCCTGAATGATTCTGTGATTCTGTGTTCCTCACGGTGAATACAGCCTAGAGACCAGCTTTGGCAGTGTCCTGTTCCTGTTGGGATGCCTGTTGGGATTTGCTTTGGTTTCTGGCAGGCTCAAGGGAAAGGGGAGGGAAAGGGGTCAGGTGTCCTCTCTCACAAACCCTGTCTGCATCAGGAGCTGTTCCCATGTACACAAAGAGCTCCATCCCAAGGTGGGACACACTATGAATGTTTCCAAGTAAATACAATCCTGACACCCAAAGAAATGCCAGACACACAACAGCAGGCAGAGAGCAACCTTCCAGCTGCTGCTCTCCCTGCCACTCACTCAGCAGCAATTTCCCACTGTCACCAAGAGCTCCTCTCCTCTCCTCCTCTCATTTTTTTGAACATTTAATATTTTCCTCAACTCTTTTTTTATCCTCTGTCCTTCAGCTTCCTTTCTCATATCCAGTACCTGCTGTTGTCATTTTAAAATATTTTAATAGACCATAARAATTGCACAAAGACCCTGATCCAGCAAAGTGCCTTGACACACACAGAGCTTTAAGTGCTCCAGTACTGTTGACTCCAATAGTTACCACTGTGCTTAAATCCAACCACACATTTAAGTGTTTTCCTGGATCAAGGCCATCACCACACTGACATCAGCCAGAACAAAGCAGCACCTGAGATTCAGCAACATAAAAACATAGCAACCCCAGCCAAAGCCAGTGCTGTAACCTTCAGGTTACCTTTCCTCAGTGCCTTCTGTCATTGCTGCCTCTGTTATGGCTACACTCAGAACCTCTTCTGCAAGCAGGCACTGGAAGTAGTGTTTGGGAACAATCCTGCTTAAGCCAAGGCTTTCTTACAGTTTTAGAGTTTGCCTGGCCTGTTTTGCTAGATCAGGCTCTTGGACAATAAGGTCCCCAGGGCAAAAAGCATGTTTATTTTTCTGCTTGAATCATATGTGCTCATATACCACAAAATAGCAATTGGTAACTTTCTGTTCAGAGGTACAAGGAAGAAGATTCTCCACATAGCACAGATGAGCTGATTTGTGCAGTTGTAAGTGAAAAAGTATGATAGATCAAAATTTCAAAAGTCCAAGGTRTTAACCTTAGTACTGGCATTTTACTGTAACCCTAAATATGCAAAAAGATTAAAGTAATCCCTCCCTTCCTGAATTCTGCTCCCTCCCTTTCTTTTGCTAACCTTCTGCCTCCATTACTTTTTCATTCTCTGTTGATTACTTCACTGGTTTACACTTCAGCTTATGAGTTCCATATGGCTGGAGCCTTGTCCTTTGTTAATCATAAAATAAGATTATGTACACCTTGGGCCCTGTACAAATCATTATTGTCTTCCTATAAATGTCTTCCACATGGCCCCACCCTCGGTTCCAGCTGAGAACTGAGCTGCTGTTGTGAACAAGCTCAAAGAATAAATATTTTGCATTCATTTCACCAGCACAATGGAAACATTTTGCCAGGCTGCCGCCAAGATGGTATCTAGTTCTCCTCTGACTCAGCAGCCCATGCAGCTGACTTTCAAATGGCCAAACTTGCTTGATTGTAATCTTAAAAGAAAAAAAAAAAAAACAAACCACAACAACCAGCTGCATTTTTAAAGAGCTGTATTGCTCTCCTCTTGCACAAGCAGGTAGTAGTGACACTATAAAATGTGAAAGCTGGGAGAAAGAAGCAGTGAGTCTTTTTTGGGATGTCCTCTTTTATTTCTTCCAACTTCATCAGTTTATTTCATCCAGTCAGAGAAAGGGATTGGGGAATGTTGGGAGGAAGTGAGAAAGGAATTTGATTGCTTTACAAAGAAAATTTCCTCCTGGTGTCAACCAGCCTTTTATATTCTTTAAAGCTCTGTTGGCCATTAAAGACAGTGTATCTAAAAATTAAACCTAGACAAAACTGGGTTAAGAGAGATAAAGGTGGCTAGGAATTCTAAGAGTTCTCTTCCATATAATTTTTTTCCTTATTCTTATGTCACTTTCCCTCTAGTCCAATCCAGAAGCAGGAAAGGTGCAACCAAACAGGTTCAAAGCTATTTATCTCTCCTCCATTCTCATTGGAAAGCTTTGCTCTATAATCCCTACTGCTTTGTGAATCAACAGCCCTGATGGTGAATAATTTTAGTGTTCCAAAACTGTCCAGATACAGCTGGGAAGAAACTGTCAGTGACCCTGCATGAAACTGCAGCTTCATATTAAATCACAGAGGAGGCATCTGGCTTCTAATCACTGATGGAGGTTACTCCTACCAGAAGTTCTGATATTCTAAGCAAAATAACAGGATGCTTATTAAATTAACAAGTCTAAAATTCCAGATAAACCATGCCATGAGAAATCAGTTCAATGGGTAAAATGAKGCTGTCCCTCCAGCACCCTCTTACATCATGGTACTTAACCAAAAGATGTCTATTTATACAGACCTGGTACTTAACCAAAAGATCTCTATTTATACAGACACACCAGGCCAGATCCTTAGGTTTAGCCTTTTTATACCATGCATAGTGCAGGATTTAGGGTGATAAAAGTAATTTAGGTTTAAGCTACTAACTCTGTCTTCAGGGTGCTGGGGTCATCATTTCAGTACCAATGAGTATCTTAAAAAAGCCCCAGAGATGCTCTAGTTTTAATTGCCTTAGCTACTTATAGCCTTATGAGAGCTGTCAAAGCAGCTGGGAATTGACTGGACTCAGCATTCTGGCTATTCATCCTTTCCACCTCACCTTCCTCCTTTTGATCTAGGACCAGGAGGAACAGGAATTATAGGATTTCATGTCATTTAAAATAAATTTTCCACTGAGTGAACCCACAGATAGTTGACTAAATTATTTCTGTAGCTGCAGAAAAAGCCACAAGTTGACACAGACACACATTTCCTTAGGGCAGAAAAAATCATCTTTATGCAAAAAAAAAATTTCTCTGCATTCTAAGATTGATTGCACAAATCTGGACACTGCAACCAGAATACAAATATGTGAGGACACCAGTGTTTCAGGAGGTTGTGGTTGAACATTTTCTTTTTTTAAACCAGTAAGCAGCTTAAAAAAAAACAACCAACAAATTAAGCAATAGAAAAGGGACAGCAAGATGCTTTTTGCATATTTTAAATACTAAAATGTGAGAAAACCACCAAATGGGATACMAAAGATATGACTAATGGGGAGAAAGTGAAGTGAGGAAATAGAATATTAATAAAATGGGAGCTGTGATTAAAAAGTAGTGTGATATAGCTGAAGCTTTCTGGTTTTGTAAAGCTCAGGTTCATTTATTCTGTATCTCCCACTAAATCTCACTATGGACTTCCCAATCATATTAAATAATTCTCCTGTGAACTTATATTTGATTTGATTCAGTGGAGGCACCATCATGCTCTGTTAAAGGAGACTGAAATCAAATCAAGTGGGCTCCAAACRTTTTCCCAGCAGTATTTTTGGAATTGTTGTAGGGTTGATCACAGAGTGATTACTTTACTAGGTTTGCAACTAATTAGTTATGTGCCCACTATTGGAGAAATATTTTAAATTTAAACACATTTGCACATGGATAGCAACAGCTCCCATAGGGAAAAAGGATTAAACAAGGATAGCTTGGTAYAGCTCCTGGGATCTCTTAGGGAACACAATCACCTCCCAGGAGAGCTGCTATTAAAGCATTTAAAAGGAKCCTGGACACACCAGCACAGCCAGAGCTTTGTCTCTGCTAAATGACAGCCTTTGGGGCTYTAATTTTGGGGATCACTTTACTGTGGTGTGAATCACAGTAATGTCCTGGCACTCTCATACACAGCCTTAAACCACACAAATACTGAAATAAGGAGTTCTGGTACACTGGAAAACTGGATTCCATTTTTTCCCCCAGACTGTACTTTTTTTTTTGTTTTTCTGGTGGTTTTTTTGTGTTTCTTTTTTTGTTTGTTTGTTGGTTTTTTGTTTGTTTTTTTGTTGTTGTTGTCTTGTTTTTTGACCTCCTCAGAATCAAAGAACACTTTTCTGTTCTCCTCATCAGATTTCAATCTCTTGACTCACCCAGCAGATTATGGAGCTCTGCTAGGTGGAATGGCTTTTTTTTGGAGAGAGCCAAGCCCAAGGACCTGCTGCACACACACATCCTGGTTCCCAGGCTCCTTGCCAGCACAGGGAGTGATGTAACAGCCTCTCTCTCTCRCTCTGAACAAGTTAACAGCCCTGTTTTGGAGTTTACTACATTTTGGCTAAGAAACAGCATGAATAGCTTTGCAGGGAAGTGCTACTGTTTAACAAGTGAGTAGCTGCAGGAACAATCTGGTTTCTCCCTCTTATCCAGGGCTGGAAGAGAGTCCCAGCTGTACATTACATCTCTCCTCTCCAAAGTGCTGGAGCAGCAAGGACTGTGCAAAATGAAYACAGACCAGGCTCCCTCCTGTGTGCTCTGTCTGCAGTTTTACCAGGATTCACTCACACAAGTCTCTGRCTACCTCCTGGCTGACTTTTCCTCTTGTTAAGAACATTCTGGGAAATTGCTTGGCTTGGAAGCTCTTTGGAGGGCAGTGGCTCACTACACAATCACATGGAAAGGACCATTTGTAGGCAGGTTCTGCCTTTGTCACTTCTTGTGAGCAGAGGAAGCCCCAGCCTTGTTTTCCACCCAAAGAGACCTCTCCAGTCTGGAGCCAGCACCTTCTGGCCAGGGCTCCTCTCATGCTGGGAARGGGAAACCAGGAGATGGGGTAGCACAGAAATGCTTGTGTTTGAAGTGAGTAGTGCTATTTTCACAGGGCCTTATGCACCAGGGAAGGAGAAAGGATGGAAAAAAAGGATAYAGCCACATAATGCCCAATGTGCCACATTCCACTTCAAAACACAGACAAGGTGGAAACAGGACAAACAGGTTTGGTACTGAMTTTGCAACCTCTCTGCACTTCTATCATGGTTCCTAATGCCACASTAGAGAAGAGTTATCATTTACCACTTATTGCTTGAGGGTTACACCATCCAGACAACACAAGGCCAAAGTACAGAACAGTGAACTGCATTGTGAGAAATSAAATTGCTCCCTTGCTGTTTCATGCAGCACACAGTAATCTTTAGGCACAGCTTTGATCCCTTATCAGCTGCATCTCCCATTATAACCTTCAAACTCAGCCACCAGGAACACCTCCACATGCAGGGGAGAGGCTGGCAGAGCTGCTGCAGTGGTGTGTGACAGCCCAGCAGCTCCAGCTTTGGGCMCCTGATGGTGTCTGGATCAGAAATGCAGCACCTGGAGCCAACCCCYTCCTGCCCAGTGAGCCCCAGAGGCTCCTCAGCCCCCTGGATCTGCATCATCCCCTGCAAACTCCTCTCTGGGGGATGCAGACACAACTGGAGCTACTGCACTCCCAGCTTAAGCAGCTCAGAAAGGTTTCTAAAGTTAGGTGGGATAAATCCAGGCCTTGGTGATTACCACAGACACTCATTTAGCGTGAGGTTAATTGCTCAGCTTTGTGTACTGTGCTGAGATGATACTTGCTGAAGGAGGATCTCCCTCTCTCAGGAAGTGTYTCCCACTATTTATTCCCCTCCCCAGAACTGAAGTTTTAAAAATCACATGAAAATATCCATTGTTTTGGCTATATCTGCTGGGAAATAAGCATTTTTATTCTTCCCTCCATGTCTTCTCTCTTACTGAACAGATTTAACCATTCTGCACCYGAGTCTCAGACAGGTCAAAAACAATTTCAGAACCAGCTTCAAATGCCATTAATTATAGAAATGGGCTAAGATTAATTCCAAGTCCTGATACTATATATCTTCCTAGAGTCATATGTTCTTCTGGTTTGTTTTTTTTTAAATTTTATTTAAATGATATTTCCATGTCTGGGTCCAAGGGTTCCTCTTTCCTACTGGAATCMTGATTCATTTATAATAGTTCTGGGGTCTCACACATTATCATTACCAGTTAAGCAATGTAATAAGTAAATGATAYTTAAGTTGACAGAACCCTGTAGATAAGAGTCAGCTTCTCATTTCAGATGTCAACATAGAAGATTCCATATCATTGAACTGATCACCTAACAGCATTTATCATAAAAATTATAGTGTGTTTCAAAAATAACTGAAATTGTTCTGCCACCAAATAGTGATGTAAGTAAAGAAGAAATTGAGTTTTCCTCTTACGGATTTGTTTATGGCACATTGTGATTGTGAAATGATGTATTTATTAACACACAGCTCAGAACAAATGAAATGTTTGAAATACAGTACTCCAGAATGTTTGTATAGTGCTGTTGTATTTGCAGAGGAATGTTGGGTCAATAATTTGCAGGGATCAAAATACATGACAGTGCTGAGAGAACACTCATCAGATTCATGCCCTCCTGCAGGAACTCAGCTTTTCCCTCTAACAGTTTCTCCTAGAAGAGAATGGCAAATCTAATCTCTCTTTTCAGTCTCTGTCGAAAATTAAACATCCAGAGCTTTGCTCCTCACTGCTCTGAGGCTGCTGACATTTATTGCCAAGTAAACCAAAGCCCCAGTGATTCACTGGCAGCCCTGCACACTCGCTGCTCTCAGCCATAAATGAGTACAGAGGGTACCAGACAATCAGGTGCTACACATCCCACACATTTCTGTATCTTCTGAGCAGGAGGGAACTGAGTCCAGAATTCTGAGTTACTCTCCAGACTCTCACTTGTACATATATACAACCACAACTGCTCATAAAAACCTGCTGAGAATTCTGTTTCTTTATTCTGGCATCTTCTGCTCAGCTTCATGTTGTCTGAATCAGCAAATAATCAAAAACAAAACAAACTTTTCAGTCTTTCAGTCAGTGGAATGTGCTAAGATTATGCTGTTTCCTCACTTCTATTCTAACAGGTACAAAAGACTCTTCTGTAGCTGCATAGCACAGATGAACACATTCATATGCAAATAATATGACTGATTGACTAAAACCTACCCAAAATATTTTTGTATCCTACAAACCTTTGGGTTTAATAATTTCTGCATCCCAAGAATATACTGACATGGAAAGGCAGTGAGCTGGCTGCAGARAAGTTACTGCTGGAGTTCCCTAACTATAAATGTAGGACTATTTTATTTAATACTTTAATTATTTACTTCAGCATAGCAGAGAAACAGAAAGTTTGTAATTTGTAGGGAGAGTTTGRCTTGCTTGATCTGAAAAAACAAAGGTTGGCTACTGGTACAACAGGATGTCTCAAACAATGAATAAAAAGGCCATTAATTATAAAAGCAAATATTTATAACCTGTCCATGGAAAAAAWATGTTGAAAATCAGAGATTTCCTGGCCTTTACAGAAGGGGCCCCCAAAATAGGGCAGGTGTTTTGTGGGATGTGTGTGAATGACTTGAAAGCAGCAGATGAACTCTGATGCAGGACCCAAATGCTTTCAGCACCACAACAGCTGCTGCTGCTGGAGGTACCTCACACAAAAGCAAAAAGGTTTGGGGTTGCTGTGTTACTGTGTTCAGATCCTGGAGCAGCTTTCCCATGGGTGAGTGGGAGGAAACTTCCTGCTTTTAAATAAATTGCTGAGAACTGGAATGAAACAGGACTCATAGCTGCTCAACAGAGCAACTGACCTCATGAACCTGTATGCCCTTTACAGTTCTAGATTTCTGGATACAAAAAATGTTGAAGATTTTATATTTTGGAGGGGAAAAAAAAGGAAGAAAAGCTGGGCAAGAGAGATGCAGGGTGGTTTACTCTGGTGACAGATCACAGTCTGCTGGTGCCATGAGTCAGAGGAATGGAAAGATACAGGCGATGCAAAGGAATTAACACCAAAGGAGAAGGGGCAAAAAGGCAGAGGAGAAAGAAAAGGAGAGTGATGCCCCTGAGGCTCAGGCTGGCCAGGGGAGAGGGAGGGGGCACAGAGCTGTGCAGTACTGGAGAAGCTCAGAGGCTGGAGTTCATGTGCTGCCAGGAACTGCTGAGCTCAGGCACGACCAGGAACTGAAGGAACCCCTCTAATGAAGACACCTTTGCTAGGTGGGAGGCTGGATAAATGCCCTGGTAGTGCTGCCCTTCTTCTTCTACTCTCTGGGCTGGGCAGGAGGTGTGACAGCAATGAGTGCTATTAGTCACCAGCTGTCCCAGTCATCTCAGACCCCAGAGGCAGCAGGAACTCAGAGCCCCTGCAGCTCAGACTGTGAATTTCTTTTATATATGCTCTCTTTGGCTGCTAACTCTCTCATCAGCTCTTCTTAAGGGAGATAAAAGAAAATCCTAAATAAAATTTTATCCACCTCTGGGGTGGCGTCTCAGCAGTGTATCCTGGGATCTGAAGCCATTGCAAAATTCACTTTGAAGGCAGTGCAAAGATTAGTTACTATTTAGATAAATCAGAARGAAGCCACCAGCTCTGGATTCCCAGTGCCCTCTCAGCCAAACTCTGAATTAAACTGAGGTAAAAATCCTTGTTCTCATTCTGTCCCACAGTATGGACAGCCACACTGCAGCCCATCAGCTGTAACACAAGACACAGTGCACACCCAGCCCTGCACATTTCCCWCTGGAAAACCGGACACAAGCTTTACTTACAGGTTTTGAGGTAGCACAGGGAGCTGGTGTCACGATGGGAGGCTTGGCTGCACTTTGTGATGGAGGCAGAGAAAATCTCTGCCCCGTGTCCGGAGGTGAGGAACAGTGAATTCTTGTYTCTGGTCTCTCAGGCTCATGCTTGTAGGATTCCAGAGGAAACGTGGGCTGCTTGGTCACTKGTGTTGGGGTAGATGGAGAAGAGGAGAGGCCAGAGGCTGTGAACAACAAAAATGCCCAAAGATCAGCTCAGGTGAAAAGCAGRTGGAGATCTCAGCTTTACAGAAATCCTGTATTTTTCATCATATTTCCCCAGTCTAGAAGTAGGGATCTCACCTCCTTGTTTGTGAAAGRGAATCTGTGCCTTGCCATTAAAACCCTTTTAGGCTGGTAGAACTGTCTGACCCACTACAGGGAGCCCCAGAGGCAGGATGGGAGTGCTGGAGGTTTGTCTTGTATCACCCTCCTCTCTGAYTGCTCATTTCTAAAATGACACTCAGCACGGGTATTACTTTATTGTTGTCATTTTAATACTCCTGTGAGTCTCAGGATTACCTTTATCTCATGGCAMATGGCTCAAAACCTTTAATGGTTGCTTCTCCTTCTTTTTCATTATTTTAACAGTATCTCAGCTTGCAGTTAAAATACAATTGGGAGCAGAGACAAAAAAGAAACAGAGCATATTTCTCCTGAGCCTCAGTTTGCTTTCTGTAAAGCTCTTGTACAGCCTTTGTACAAACTAAAATTGTTTTCAGCTGCCTTTGAGGAGAAAGATTGATCATATCTTTTGCCAAAAATCAGTGTCAGCAGCAGATAATTGCTCTTGTGAGCACCCTGTTTTTACTTGACACGTGTATGTACCCCAGCTGTATTTTTGGTTATGTTCCTAGGGCAGCTCTGAATTATGTACAGACAGATTTAAACTGTGTTTATCACCCATTTAAGAACCAGCAGACATCCACCACCAATCAGAAAATWCAGGTTCCAACATCTGTGTTTCTGGTTCCATGTACATCAGCAAACCAAGGGTGGTTCCAGCATAAATCAGGACAGAATTAGATGCATAAAAACCACGAGGCTGAGCTGGGATGTGTATTTTTAAGTGGGCTGTAAGATCCCTGAATTTGGCTCATTTCTTGTACTTCCATAGATTTGTGTAGATGATCAGTTAATCCAAAGGAGACTCAAGCCCATCAAAAGAGATTAATGAGCATAAAAGCCCAGGCCACTCAAAGGAGTGTTTGGGAACACAATGTTGCATTTTCATGGTAAGTCTGGCTCCTTGGTGGGAGCTTTCAGGGCTCCACCAGAGATTATTGCACCAGAGGTTTCTTTCCTAAGTTCCCAGACTTGGAACTCTGGACATCCAACAACTCWGGGAGGGATCTATTACTTGAAGAAACTATTACTCCTGACATATCTGGGGAAGCGTTGGCATATTCTGTGTTTGGAGGAATTAACATGTAGTATGGGTAACTGTTCTCCACCTTTTATTCTTCTTTGAAAACAACTTTTCTTGATGGCTTTTACATAATAAGAGACTTAACTCTATAATAATAGAGTCACTCAACAGGAAACCTGCAAAATAATTAAGCTCTAATATGTTTTACTAATAGTGGGTTTAGTGGTACAGAGTACTGTATTTATTTCTTTCAAAGAAAATCTTAATTCTCACTGATAAACTTTAGCTTTGCTGGAATGAGAAAGGACCCCCTACTCAGTCCCTATCTTTGGTCCTTTTCCAAGCTTGCAGCTGGACTTCCATTTAATTTGATTTTCAAGGAGCCCTGCAGCTCTGCCAGTCAAGCAGCAGTACCTCAGAGGGGACTGGCAGGTACAGATGTTGGCAGATGTGACATGCCATGGAGTGAGGCAAGAGTAACCACCCTGGCATTCTGAATGTCCTCAAGCCCTGCTCACTTCAGGGGACTGGAGAGTGTGCTCCCCTTCCCTAAGGACTCAAAGGACACCTAACTTGCCTGCTCAGTTTTTGCTTGCAGACAAATTTAAATAAGCAGTTCTGGGGAAGATGTTCTCCTGTGTTTTTATGGAACAAATGTTCCCTGAGTGCTCAGACTAGGAGAGGAGATAGCTGCAATTGATGCAAATGGAAAACCACTAAAAGGGAGAAAAACACCATTAGATCTTAAAGTCTTGCTGCTGGGATGGGTTCATTGTGTGCTAATGTATTCTGCAAGTCCACAAGAACCATTTCCAGTTCCGAGAGGCTCTGCCAGAAGAGCTTTTACCAGACATACAGAAACCACACACTCAGCAGCCCAGCAAGGCTGCCAAGAGCAGAGGACATCCGTAGGACACAGGGACACGCGGATCAAAGGGGACCACGGAGGTAACACCTCTTACATCCTGTGAAAACGCCTGTCACCTCATCMCAGACATGTCACAGCCCAGGCAGGACAGCCAGCCTGGTTTCCATCTCACAAGAACATTCACTGGTGGTGAATCTCCTTTTGGACGCCAGCCTTGGATGCTTGGCATGAGTTTTTATGGATGAGGAGCATCTGTGACTCCAGCACTCTGAGCCTTAGAACTGTTTGTTTAAACCAGGCACTTCAAACATAAAAGTACTCGCTGTGAGGCACACCCTAATACATCCGAGATTCAATTTGCCTGTGACTCAGTTTCTGCAGAGTTGGAGGGAAAAATATAATTATTTTGCAGGGTACTTGATGAAATTAATGTAATTAAGCTTTTCAGTCTTTTATAAGCCTACCTCAGAGTATTATTGGGGTATCTATGTTATTTACATTTGTACAATACTGATATTGAAGTCATAATCACATAGGAAATGCTACATTTTTTACAAATATTGCCACAAAATACTTTGGCCTGTTGTGATACAGCCTAACACCCTAAACCCTATGAAAAGGGCTTCATAAAAGCCTTCCACATCAAAGAATGAAAATCTGTAATGTRTCTACAGAGCWAATCAGTYCAGGAGTAACAGGACTTTGTATGGRCTTCAGTCCTATTGGCCTGACAACTAAACAGCAGCACTGGTGTAAATATATTGTTATCTGTACCTGCTCTACCACAGCAGAAGGAATCYGGTGAAGAGACAAGATACAACTCTATCCCATGGCTAAAACCAGTTTATTTAGGAGAATGTACTTTAAAAAATTAAGCAGGGAAAACCAGACAACAATTCAGGATTCTTCTCTAATGAAGCTGAAGCAATTCAGTGTGTATGTAGGATTTGGSGGAAGAAACAAACTTTGACATTGGCTACAAATCCTACTAGTTCTGGTAACAATATGAACAAAATGTGGTGTTTTCATGTTATGAAAGTAATACTTGTCCTTTTTTTTTATAGCACAAAAGACTTTTAGAAAAAAAAATTAAAAAGAGAGAAAAGGGTCTAGCAGATTGGTTGCTGTGTCTCTGGCTAACAAAAGGGCTCATCCTTTGAGGTTGGAACTGGATGATCTTTAAGGTCTCTTCCAACCCAAAACATTTGATGATTCAATGATTCTATATTTCCTATGGATTAACCCTATCCAGTTCTGAAACAACCTGAGAGTTTTGCTGTGTTCTGACTCATTCTCACATTACCTTTCTAAGGACAAAACAAGGGCAAATAAAGAGGGTGACTTTGTGGTCTCCAAATTGATGAATCATAAGCACCAACATTTGCATAACTGATTATGCATATGAATAAGAATATTCATGAGATTCACAGGAATATGTGGTTCAAAACAACTTTCATATTACAGCTTCACATGGAATGGATGTGTATGTGGGATCCTTGCAGAACTAGATGGCAGACTTGGAGCAGAATGGGGCTGTCTCCAGCTGCCTTCCCYCTGTGACAGGGACAGCACACAGGGATGGCCCAGCACTCAGTTCTGTGCCCCTATTTGAGCAACTTCAGCTGGGATCAAACCACACATCATGGGTTGGATGCAAAAGCCCCAAGGAAGTGCTGCTGGAATGGCAGTGCCCACACCTGTGGCTCAAGCCACACCCAGCACTGGCTGGTATCAAGCTGGKCACATACAAAACCAATGTTGCTCCTTTCACTTGTTTCTCTAGGTATTTACAACAGTTTCTCTTAAATCAAGCCCTTCTTTTGCACAGCATTTAGCTTTTCAGCCACGTACTTGGGTGCTCTGATCCAAACCAGCCCTCCAGTGCTACAGAACAGGAAAGGATGAAGCGCTGCTTTGTCATCCATGTACTCCCAGGAGAAGAAGGGTGGATGCCCTCCTACATYTCCTACACTCCCAGGGTGACACCCACAATGAGTTCTGTCACCTACATTTCATGCCTGACCTGGCAGGATGCATCTGGTGGTTTCTGGGAGGCTGGATGCTCACAGCCCAGTGATTCCTGCCAAAGCCTCCCTTTTCATCAGCCCTTTCCCAGAAAGAAAAACAGCTGCTGCCCCCATGAACCCTTGGAGCCACCTGTCCCCATAGGATGCTGGAAGGGATTTCAGGGATGTGCTAACACTCCTTTACAGAGGTTTGGCTTCAGGGGACAGTGACAGAGTCACACTCCCCATTGAGGGCCCTAAGGATGGAGCCAGCAGCCTGCCCTCAAACTTTTACATTTGTGTACTTCACTTGCTGAAACTGGAGAGAGCTACTGGCCATGAAAATAAAATCACACTTTGCTCTTTCCTTACGAATCACACTTCACTATTCTCTCATCCTGTACCTGATCAAACAAATGATAACATTGCTAATACTAAAAGCTGTGGCTAAAACAGTTTATATATAGGGACATATTCATTTACCATTTAGAGTGAAACTTCTCAGAAAACAAAAAAAACAAAACAACAAAAAGCTCACAAAAAATGCCCACCAAAACCGAAATAAAACAAAAAAACTCAACCAAAAAAAAAAATCCCAACAAAAAAACCCCAAAAAACAACGCCAAAACAAAACCCAAAAGGAATTTCCATTTGCAGTGTCTCCATGTGACACTTTTTGTCTTGACTCTTTCCCAGGACAGCACTGTCCTTTCATTTGCATTCTCAGCTGGCAGTGAAACAGAGAAGGCTGCAGGCTGTGGCTGCTGAATTTTAAGTACCCTGCAGCACAAGTGAATCTGAGCTGAGCTGCTGGTTCATTAAGCTGATTCACTCTTCAGACACAATACTATGTTAATTCTGACACATAAGCAAATCAATGCAAATGATGTGAAATGAGGTTTAATGCCACTTAATGGCAGTAAAGCTCTGAACTCATCAGCAGGTAAATGGTTACTGCCTGTTTCCATCCAAACAGTACTGATGACATTGGCACTAAATGTTGTAAAATACCCGTTAGTTTATGAAAAAATAAATGAAGTCTGAAGAGTAAACCTGAAGGGTTACTGTACCAAAAATTAGCATGGATGCTGCCCAGGAAATTTCCTATTTTATCTAACATTGTCACTCACACACCAGTTCAAGTGCTTCCCATCATATAGGAATTACAGGTCCTATTCTGGAACCCTACAGCCTTTATCTGTGATTGACACTGCATCATCCATATAATGGCCAGGCCTTCCAGCCMTTCCAAGCTCCCTGGTTCCAGCTGAGCAGCATCAATCCCAGCTGCATTAGCAAAGGCTTTTGTTTCAATCTTTCTGAAACAGCTCCGTGGACTCCCATGTAGCAGGTACACCACTCCATGGGAAGCTTACTTGTTCCCAAAACCACATTTCTGATGCTTTCATGAATCAGAGGAAGAGAAAAATACACCTCTTAAGTATTTAAAATATCATATGCTGTCTGAAAATTTCACAGGAAAATGTATAATTTTGTAACTTAAAAAAAATCTAATTTATTTATAGTAGTTTGAACATAGTAAAGGAAACAATTTCTTAAGTRGTCTCAGCCATAGAAATACCTGACCAACCCTGAAAGCTCCAGCTTTTGCTTCAGATGCTATTTCACTTTATAAAACCAAAGAGAAAACCCCACTGGTATCCAAAATTCAGCCTGTTCTACTCCACTTGTGGAATATTTATGTGCCAAAACCACACTTGTATCTGTGGAATCTGCAAGGTAACATCTTTTCCTCATAAAACTGAGAAAATCAGGAGCTGAAGAGTTTAATTAGCAAGGTTTTGAGAATTGKTCTTCTTTCTGAAGATCTCAAGGTCCCTTTATGAGGAAAGGCTGATCAGGAGAAACTCTTGGCTGAATCCTTTAAAGAAGATGATGCTGTACCCTTGAAGGAGTTTAGTGAAGATCTCTCCTGCAGTGAYGATTAGACAGAGGATCTTCCACCTTGCCCAGAACCACACCTTGGTTATCTTACATTTGTTAAATGTACTTGTCAAATCTGGAGAGACTTGACACATTATGTTAGCTCATAAAGCAATAAACACAYGAGATCCAAGATCAGAAATCCTGGTGGGGATCATCCCTCCCAATGGGCTTTTTCTAGTTCTCATTGGCAGCAAGGTTCCAGCCTGGCTTCTAACTACGAATTTTCTGCCAATGCTTCTCCTTTGTCTTGCAAATACTGGAGAAAAGACCACAGCCAAATAATTCAGAGCAAAAAAAGGGGGATCACTCACAAGCTCGATGGCAAAGAATGGCTTTTTTTTGAGACGGCCAAATGCACATTCCATTGCTGCTCACAGCCTGACAGGTGATGAATGAAGAGGTCCTGGTAATGGTTGAGGTAGTCACTGAATAAGTGCCTGGGCTGGCACAAATAATTAACTCGGCACGGTAATTATACTGAGAGACTCAGCACCAAGATTTTGTCAGACACCAGATGGCTGTGGCCAAGACAGAGTCAGAAACACAGACAACGTGTACCTTGCCAGCACAAGTGCCAGGGACAGGAAAAAAGTACTAACAGAGGTCCTCAGCAGGTAACAAACAGCCTGATGGGGGAACATCCTGTAGAACCAGGATGTGGAAACCTCCCTTGTGGATCCCCCTGATGGGGAGACCCCTAAAAAGRTCTGTGCCAGGAATGAGAGATGGACAGGACTTCTGYTTTTTTCAGTCTTCAGGTTGTTGTTTATTTTTTTCTTATCAGAAGTTCCGCATGCTGTCTACATCTCAGACTCAGCATACAAAGAAMARACACCAAAAGTCACAAGACACACATTCAAGGTCTTTTAAAGTTATTCTGTCCAATGAACTCTTAGAGTGTTCTTTATTTCTACCTTTCTACCAATAACTAATTATTTGTCTCTCCATGCAACATCTGCACTGCGGCTCTTTCTAACCAATCACTCTGTGCCACCAACACTGCAGAAAATGGAGCAGATGAAAAACAAGAAAGAGATCAGACAATACCCAATATCCTCCATCTTGTCTCCTATCTACCTCCATACTAAAACCCCAAAACTTTAAGTTTTTCACCCTGTGATAAACTCTACTACTATGTATTTCACACACTTGTAGATTCCAATTCATCCCAAAGTCTTGGAAGCTTTCTCCATGGAGGAAGGTTAAAAGCAGTGTTCCCCTGCTTCCCCTGGGGACCAGGACTTCTCAGGACAGGCAGAGAAGCATTCCCTGTGCCCTGGGTTCCAACACCAGGAGAAGGAGCTTTGGGCAGAAATCTCCATGAGAAACACACACATGAGTAAAGAATGCCTCACCCTCCTGTGCATCCATCACCCACAGAGCATGGGGTCAAGAAGTTTGCAGGTATCAGCTGTCAAAAATAGTTTAGAAATTGTTGTAAAATAGTTGATAATTGTTAAGCATGTACTGTTAAAACGTTTGGTAATTATATTGTAAAAGGGGTTAAAAAGGGTAATTGTGATGGTGTTCACAGGGGTCTTAGGATGAGGGAAGAGACAAGGATTTGACTTTATGTTTCAGAAGGTTTGATTTATTATTTTATGATATATAATATATTAAAACTATACTAAAAGAATAGAAGAAAAGATTTCATCAGAAGGCTAGCTAAGAATAGAAAAGGAACGAATAACAAAGGCTTGTGGGTCAGAGAGTCCAAGCCAGCTGACTGTGATTGGCCATTAATTAGAAACAACCACATGAGACCAATCACAGATCCACCTGTTGCATTCTACAGCAGCAGATAACCATTGTTTACATTTTGTTCTTGAGGCTTCTTAGCTTCTCAGGAGAAAAAATCTTAAGGAAAGGATTTTTCATAAAATGTGTCTGTGACAGGTAGTTATAAGAAACACGGTACCCCATGTACCATATTACACCTAAGTAAARTGYATCCCTCCCCCCAGGCAAAAAAAGCCAGCCTGGACAGAACTGTAATAATCAAGAGCCTTAAACCTTCATGCAAATGAAGAATCCCAACAGAAACCAAAGGAACAAAAAGCAGTATARAAAGGGGGCATCCGACCTAGTGAATCTGTGCTGCTCCACCTGGAACATTGGGAACATCGCTGTTCAAGAAGGGAAGAAGATCCAGTGCCAATCTGAATCTTGCTGCCAATGAGAACTAGAAAAAGSCCATCCCAGCTCCCYACCAGAATTTCTGATCTTGGATCTCGTGTTTATTGTTTTATGAGCTAACATAATGTGTCAAGTCTCTCCAGATCCAGTGCTGGCGCTGCAGCATCCTTGACRGGAACGCTCCTGCTYGACCCATGGGCTCCCTGAGCTTTAGGTCTTATAATAAATGCTGAAATCACTTTAGACCGGGAGTGTGTTCCCGTTTTTAATATCAGCTTTTCACTTTGGCCAGGCAGCTCCCCTCGAGGAGCTGAGAAGGGCCACCTCAGAGCCAGGACTGCTGGTAATGGGATGTGACATCCCGCAGCTGCTGCCTGGGGACGACYGCTGGGCTGGAACAGAAGCAGCGCAGTGATACCCATCTAAAAAGTCACTACAATGAAAACGAATCGCTCCTCTTCTGTGGGAACCCAGGAMAYTCCTCTGGCTGCCCTGGAGGACTCGAGACCCTGCCCAGGGGGCTCAGAGACCTTGGCACAGAGCCCAAGACCCCTGTGCCTTTGATTTAGCCCTTGGAGAAAACAATTACYAACCTTATATTAAGAATTACAAGCCATGAAAGTTTGAATAGAATGATAGTGAATTTATCACGGGGTGAAAAATAGATTTTTTGGGGTTTTTAGAATGGGGGTTCAGGGGCAAGATGGAGGAATTGGGGGCATGTCCAGCCTTTCTCCTTCTTCTTCTTGGCCTCCATCTTCTRGGTGATGCTGGTACTTCTAGATTGGTTTAGAGTAGAAGCTCACTGTCTAACATAGGTGATAGGTATTGGAAAGTAATTGTAAACATTGTACATGTAGTTTTTAGTATAAAGACATAACACTGCCCCGGGGGCAGGAAGAATGCCTGGACTGTCCTGCTGAGCRGGCCTCAGCTGAACAGGAAAAAAATTTTATAGATAAGAAACAATAAACAACCTTGAGACCGAGAAATTAAGAGCTCTGACTCCTTCTTTGACCGCTGGGCTGGGAAAAGAGACTTTCTGATGTTTCTTGGGGTCACAGTGACCAGCTAGAGACTGTTATGAGTAGAAAAGCTGCCCATTTTTTTAAAGGTTGCAGAGTTCACAGTTGCTGCCAGGGTGGCGTTCTAACTGTTTGTTGTTGTAATCACCTGCCGTTGATGGTTAAGAATTCCCCCTTTTGTCGAGTGACACCCGGCCGCTTCCCGGAGGATGGCACCCGCACGGTGAACGGGAGGAGACCTCGGAGTTAGCATGCAAATGACCTTGGATCCAGCATGCAACGGGAGGGACCCCTCGCCAAACCTAGCCAAAAMCCCCTAAAAACAATGAGCCAACACGAAGTGGACAAATCAAAGTGATGTCTAGACGTGAGGAACATAATCTAGTACCTGCTAAGACCCTTTTGACTCCTCACCCCAACCTGTGGATGCCGGCTAGACAGTGGACCTCAAATAATAAAGCGGGAGATGAAGGCACCTCCTGATGCTCTCATGAGGACGGAGCCCCCAGCTCTGCCCACAGACCAGCGGACACAGCTGCTCTCTTCCTTCTGCTCCGAGTCGCTCCTGGGAGCAGCRGCGGCCTGAGCGCAGACCCGTCGGTTCTCCCCAYCCGAGCCSATCACTCTTAATAMAGGCATTAAAAGGAGAAAAGTCTCCTGCCCGTGTTTATTTCAGAGACCACRAGACTCTTCATTCGAACCGCGCTGCAGAGACACACGGGGCCTGTGCAAGCCCTGCGTTCTCATCCCAGCCGGATGGGCGATGAGCAAAAGCCAGCGCAGGCGAGCGAGCCACGTGTCGCTGCTGGCCCTTGTCGATGTGCTGGAGCTGCGGAAAGCCAAATCCCGCTGCCCCCAGCACACGGCAAGGGTTCACACGGCCCCGGTGGCGCTGCTGGTTACAGCCGGCTGCTGGGAGGAACAATGCCTACAGCGGGACGCCTTTATTTACTTAATACACCACCTGGCATTTAAACTTGCACTGGGTACTTGGTGTTCAGAGCCCTTAATGAAATAACTTTTGTTTTCTGCTCTAGCAAAGAGGCTGGCTGCTCAGGCGGGCATTTAACAGCGCTTTCCACATTAACCTCTATTGTCCTGCCCAGGCTTTCTTCTGTTTTGAGCCAAGCTGAGCTAAATGCTCCCCTGCCATTACAGAAAGCTGCAAGTTGCCCGTCTTTGGAGACTGTGAAAAATGYGTATTTTWTGATTGGCTTTTCRCAAATATTAAAATGAATATTGTATGTGTTGTGTCAGAAAGTARTGCTGTATTAATTCTCTTAAGTAGTGTGTTAAATATAGTTTTAGGTTATAAAAAAAATGTTAAAATAGAAACGATGCTATGTAGGATACTTTTTTTAAAGAAAGGACTCTCACTGAGATAGCAGSCACAGGACACCTGAATCTTTCAGAGAAAAAGAATTTATTGCCCTCTTATCAAAAGAAACRAACTTCTTCCCGCCTCGAAGGCGCTGTTAGGATTCAGAGGAAGAAGCTGACAATGATCAGACAGAATCCTGTRTTTGAATGGAATTTATGCATCAYGKATGAGGTGYATGAATATGCAACAGGTTATTTAGGGTTAATCCTCTGTTAACGTGGGTCCTTTTTCAGGCTTATGCTGCCCAGGAAAAGGTACCCGGACGTCTGTAACTCTTTGTTTCTATTGTCTCATATTGTCCTAATTCAAATTGTCCAAATTACTATTACTCTAATTGTATTACTATTTTTATAACCATTTTATTACTATGAAACTTTTAAAATTTCCAAAACAAGTGATTGGCGTTTTTCACAGGGACGCTTTGGTGGCCAGCACTGTCTGTCCCTCCATCACCCTGCCCTCTGCCAGAGGCTGCTAGAACTGCTTCTGCCTCCCTCCCTGGCCACCATCATCACTGCTCCTGCTCTGCTTCTTCTTTGCTGCGTGCAAAGTTCTTCATGGACAGACTGGGAACCAGAACCCTGCCCTGAAGGGTTTGCATTTGACAGGCAAAGGRAAAGAGGAGGAAAATTAGGGGGAAAAGTTGGGAGGAGGAATGCTGCATGCACAGTCTATAAAGACAAGTTTGGAAGCAATTACTTGCTCTGRTGCTTAATTTCACATTTAGGGATTTCATATTTAATCACTGCAATAAATGTCAGCTTTTTGAAGCAGCTGCTTGAGGGGTTGCAGAATGAGGTAGGTTGTTGCTTCACCTATGATTTATGATACCTTCATCCAGTGTAAATTTAAAAAAAAAAATGAGGTAATTGAGGCAAAGATTTGCTTGCAATAAAATAGTGCCTTAACCACATATCTTATTTCTGTAACACACTAAAGCAGAGGAACACCCCGTGGAATTGAAAAAAAGCTCCGAACATTTTACAAATATGTCATTAGAGGGGCAAATAGACGAAAAGGACAGTCTAAATCAGAGTCTGCAGAACCCCACTGAAATCCCTGTGGGGGATTTCATCTGCACAGTACATTCACTTGCTGTGTAACAGCGAGAGACAGAATATTAATGCACATCAAGACCAGTAGGGCATCTATTTGCAGGGTAGGCATGACAGCTTCAGGGCTGGTGCCAGGGGAATGTGCACTGTACTGTGCATGCAGCTAAGGGCTGTGATYACACTGTGGTGCTTCCCAAGGCTGGGAATAGCAGGATACAAGGCTATCAGKGCAGAGACTTCAGGACTCAGGCCCCGGGACCTGTTCTCTATTTAATTCATTGGTTTATGTTAGCCTCAGGTTCCCACTCTTGCAATGAATAGGATGGCTCCAGAGGTGCCAGTAATAGCACCCGAGGTACAGCTGGAATGCCAGTCTCACAGCACTGTTTAATTTTGTTTATTTTCTGCAATGTTTACAAGGGCACCGAGCTGCGAGTAATTAAATATTTGCAAAGTACTCCAAATCCTCAGGAAAGCTGTAGCTAAAGAAAGAAGCCATAATTTGACATTTCTTTGCTTCTGATACTAATTTTTTTAAACCTTCTTCTCTTCYTTTATTAAAAGGAAAGAAAAATCTCTCCTTCTAGCTCTTTTCAAAATTCAGCAAGAGTCCAAGCRCTGCTTCAGCCAGTGGCATTTGCCTCTTCCCACTGTGTCTGAGTCAGACCTGTGCCTCATCATAATTCCTCTCTTGCTAACCTGGGAATTAATCTTTTTGTGCACATATGGCATGGCAGAGGCAACTCAGTGCTCTCCAGCACACCTACCAAAGCCTTCTGAAGAAATAACTAATGACTCCATGGCTCTTGTTTGATTGAAAATAAATTGCTGTGGGACTGCTCCTGCTCCTTAGGCCACTTGCTAGTATAATTTCCATGGCCTTAGTTGGTACTGGATGGTGCTTTTAGCAGAACATTAGTGCAGTAAATGGCTGCTTTCTCTAGACACCAGCTGGCACAGAACTTTCCCTCCCCTTCCCTTGGAATGATCCATGCAGCACCAGCTCTCTTTTGCCTTTCACAATCAGATCTCAAGGTGATGTGGACGACAAAGAACCTCAGGCCTCCCTCCTTCTGGTTAGTTCTAAACCAGACTGGTTTCCAGTGCAGAACAAACACTCCTCTTGGCACGGGTAGGCAGCAGTGGGAAAGGGGCCAGAGCAAAGCAGAATCACTTGTACAGTGGCATTGCTGGGTTTTTACCCTGGAAGTGTACAGGAAATTACAGCCCAAGTTCTGCTGTGGGACAGAGTTGTCCATCTAGGATCTGGTTGAGAGCACAAGGGAGGAAAAAGGAGAGAAGACAGCTGCATAGCCATGCACCAAACCCACAGCTATAGCAAAGCCCTGAACTGGGATGTACKTATCAACCACTGGCAAGTCCAAGCTGCCCATACATGAAGAATCAGTTGTCATCTTGTTTTCTTTTCCCAGCACAGAAACTGGGTAAGATTAAAATCAAATTAAGCAGCAGTCCTCTTGCTGTGACTCTCCACACTCTTACCAATAAAGTGCTTTTATGATACCCAGCTTGAACTGAGGCTGAGGAGCAGCAATATCACGTCTGTACATGTGCCAGGAAGTACTCCAAGATGCTGTCCAAGGGTTACCAGAAGATATGTCTGCAGAGTTTTAGATGCTGGTGTTGCCACAGCTGTGAAGCCAAACAGGCTTAGCARGCGTTTGCCAGCTGCCCAAGAGAGCCATGAACACTTGGGCCCATCCTACTTAAGGGGTTCAGCCAGAAATTAATCCCTACTTTGTTAATATAAGCCTAAAGGGAATTTCAAACTCATACCTGGATAAATATTAGTTACATGGAATGAACAACAACTCAGCTTGGGATGTTCAATGGTCCTATCAAGTTAAACTCCATCATCTTATTCTTCTTACCTGCCCATGAATAAAATTCAAACTCAGCATTTCAGTGATGTCCATTGCATTGGATCAACCAACACCTGGTGTGATTTCATGTCTCTGTTGCCAAGTGTTTCTATTGTCTGCAACATTTCTGATATTTCTGCACCAGKGTTGGCCTGTGCCTTCCCAGCCGTGTAGGCTTTCTTCATTCCTGATCTGCCTCCTTTCTCTTCAGACCAACCATCTCCTCTGCCCTCCATGTTTCCTGCTAAAATGTCATATCTGACCTTCCATTTCAGGATCAGTACTGACTGATGCTATGAGAATCAGTTAGAGGAATTCCTCACATGTTTATTTTTTTCTTGTAATTTCACCTTCAACATGCAGGCTGATTTAGACCTATCTCCTCCCCTTCCCAAGTCAACAGAGTGCCTGCAAGACCAGCCCCCAAAAGCACGCACAGGGTGGCTTTCTTTGCTTGGCTGCCCAACAAGTTACAGCTGATTCCTCCTCTCAACATCCAGCCCTGTGGTGCTGCAAACCTCTGGCAGGAAAGAGCCTGAGAGCCCTTTGGCAGAGCAAGTTTTTCCAAGGGCTGGTCAGGCAGTTTGTATCTCCAGGAAATYCTTCCCCTTTCCTGTCATCCAACCCCAGCTTCACCCCACAGCCCATCCCAGGTCACTACTACAGCATGCCTCCAGCACATGATAAAGTCACTGTCCTGGCTTCTTGTACTCCCCAGAGCTGTCCTCCTGCTAGAAAGCAAATGAAAACATAGGAGCCAAAAGGACTCGGCATGCTGAGAATGAATCCCTCAACAGCAGGCTTGTTGGAGCACAGGACACCTCCATGCCAGAGATTCCCCTGGCTCAGTGGGAAATGTGATTTATTTCAGCAGATCCACCCCTGCCCTTTCATTCTGCTCCTCTCCATCATTCCCATTCTCATCTTTTGCGGGTGTGTCCGGAGAATTTGATCCCATTCCTGCGCATCAGCATCAGCTGTGGACAGGCAGTTCACTCTGCCACACCAACCCATTTACCACTGAGTTAATACTCCAAAGTGGGGTGGGGATTTACAGCATGACTTCAATCCCTGGACTCAGGAAGGCTGAGCCCTGCCTGCTCACAGACCCAGAGGACTGGCCCACTGGAAGCTGCAGAAGCCAGGCAAAGCCAGCAGCCATAAAAATCACAAAAGGTGATCAGACTCTTTGGTGTTTCCTTTGCATCAGGATAAAACTTGGTGCATCTCCAAGCAGGTACATTTGCAGAGGCTCTTCCTTGAAGTTTGCTGCCTCTCTGACTAGGGACAACACAGTACCCAAAATCTTGGGCAGGAGAGACACAGACAAAGTCTACAATATAATGTTAATATACTAAAAGGGGAGCAATTGCAGGAGCAGWTCTGACCTGCCAGAGAAAGGAAGCATGGACAGACAGCTCTGAAGTATCTGCTCCCAGTGTTTCCCACCCAAGATGGACCACTAAGAAGGCCACACTAATGACCCACAAAGCTCTGCATTAGAGGGCAGCCTGTGGGCAGAGGTCTGACTGCCTGCCCTGTTGTCTTCTGTAACTCYGCAGTGGTCAAGGAAAGGAAATGCACAGAAGACTTGTGAGCTCTTCTAGTTAAGGCTTTAATCCCGTGAGAATCTGTGCACACAGCAGAGGGGCTTCACAGGAGGCTGTGAGGAAGGGACCTGAGGGCAGGACCAGATCTCCTGGGGAAGGGAGGACTCCTCCAGCCAGGAGCAGATGGAGCAGTTGCTGCGACAGCCCTGGCAGAGCCACTCAAATGCTGCCCTTCAGCYTGGAGCAGCTGATTCCTGCAAGCACCACCCTGCCCACCGAGACAGCTGGAAACAGGCAGGGGTCAGGGCTTCCAAACTGGAAGAAAGTCCATTTAACCTGAGCCCTTGTGAGGAGCAGAAGGTCTCTTCACAGGACACGAGTGATCCCGGCAAGGCCAGCGGATGCTTCCCTGCCAGCCTGCCCCAGCCTGAGCAGGGGGCTGGTTATGCAAGCACTGACTCAGATGTCAGGGAGCAGAGCCAACACTGCAAAGGCCACGGGGAACAACTGTCAGATGAGAAAASATTTCAGTCACTGCTGACTGAAGCTGGATTTAACCTAGCAGGGAAAGGCTTTTTAGCTTTTTGTCTCATCACCAACCTGCTGCACCCGTCACTTCCCTCCTGAGCTGCGCTGTTTTGACCTCATTCCTGAAAACAAATTGTGAGTTGTTTTCTCTTTGTAACAAGTAACTATTGCAGTGGAAAACTGGTTGCTTTCAGTTGTTAAAGCACAGAAGTGCTGCAGCCTGTTCCTCGAAGCACTGGCAGCTCTGGGACAAGTGCATTGCYATCTCAGTGTCTGCATGCCCCTGAGATACCCAGGGCTCCTGCTCAGGGAGCCAGTTAGATTGAATCTGCCTCCACAAACACTGTGACAAGTTCTCAGGCACTTCCACAAGCAGTAAATCTCTATATATTACCCCAGTTTATAGAACACTGCTGAAAATCTATGTGACGCTGGGAGTTTGCTGCTGCTGCTCAACACAAGTGAATCAGTCAGGTGGTAAAAGACCAGCTGGCTTAAAGAGCCACTCAGATGAGGGGTGGTGGCTGACAGCACATGAGCTGAGCCAGGTCCTGCAAAAGCTGGTTAGAAAAGGGGACTGGTTGCTAGTCCTTCCAGGCCAGACTCAGAGGACACAAGATTAGGAGAGTGCACTTGCCAAGAAAACCACATCCTTTGCTTTCCTGAGCCTGCTTTTTCTGAGGTATATTCTCAAGACCTCCAGAAAAATAAATGATACTGCAGAGACAGCATGAGATCCTTAACTCCTATCAACCATGAGCTCCCAAATTGACTGCAAAGAACATCAGGAATTTTTGTAATGTTCTTCTTGCAAGAGAGGACAGGATGGTACACAATAATGGTCATGGCTCTCCATAAGTTTCCCTAAGATTTGTCCTTATGGGCCCTTGGAAGAACACAGGGCTTCAGCAGTTCATTTGCACCACTTGTTCCATCACACTGTAAAGCTATGGCCAAAAGAAGCCCTTTTTTCTCTTAAAAAAAWTTCTATCTATTGCATTGATTAAACAGATGCAGTCTGCTGAAGTTTCACGGCTGTAAAAGCAATTCAGTCACTGTTTTGGAGAAGGCAGCTGGTAGTGACACTTTTTCTTGATACAGGATTGAGAAAGAAGCATCCCTGAAGTTCTGTAGAACTTGAACAGAATCCAGTTTGGAACAGCTCAGCTGTGTCMGTGGTTGGTACAAGCTGAACATCAGCCCAGGCCAGCTGAGATCTCTGGACTATCACATGGCTGGCCCYTGGCCTTGCTGAGCTTCTGTCCAAGGTATTCACACTATGTGGAGCCAAGTGTGGGATTTGTGATAGCATTTGACTCAGCCCTGTCCACTGCAGTGATGCCCAAAGAGTGCTCAGCCCTATTCCAAACACAGATTGTGTCAAGTTCTGCCACCCCATGAAGGCCTGGAGTTTGTATGAAAGTAACTTCCTAGCACAAAGCTGAGACTTTGCAACCAGCAGACAGTTTTTGGAGAAGACACCAACTTCCATTCAAGTGCAGTAGCAGCAAGGGCGGCTGTGGGTTTAAACCAAGACAAGGTGGGAGCTGGGTGTGCTGGTACCAAGCAGGCAGAGCAGGGAGATTGAAATCTCAGGGGCTGGGGGAAGAGTTTCCCCAGAACTGCAATGATTTGTGTTACTCTGGGCTCTGAGTGTGTGCTTCATTTCAGTAAACAAAGGCACAGTGAAAATAAAGGGCTCTGATGGCGAATCAAAACTCTTTAGTGTGAAGGAAAATAATCAGAGCTGGGCAGGGGGCACAGCTGGCCACGGGAGGGGGCGAGAGCTGCAGAAACAAACAGGTATCAGCCAGAGCCTGCCCTGCACTGAAATGGCCAAGGGAAACAAGGCCCAGTCTGTGGGAGTCCCTCAGCAATATGCAAAAGCAAAAGCATCCCCAAAGGACACAATGATGTAACTCTGTCATTGCTGAGACACAGCAGCACCCRTCAGTGACCTTGCTCCCCAAGCCCTGTGTCCCACCAGCAGCATCAGGGCTCCCAGCCACTGCACACCTTTGTACTATGGCAGAGTGCAAGAAATGGGTAGAAATAAATCCATGCAGGAACAACAGAACACATTGCTGACTATATTTTGTTTCATTCCTTTGGTTGTTACCTGAAATCAATCAAAATSCAAACAAAAATATCCCAAACCCTGCACTTAAAAATCCATGCATCCCATGTTGCTACTTTTCCATTTTTCTCCTGTTGGTGCCCAGAGCTGGAGTTTTAATGACATTTTGCTCTGGCTCTGTTTTCAACACCCCTGACGATAAGTACATGCCAGCAGCTGCTGAGGCAACAGTTGCTGCAGATCCAGTGTCAGAGTGTGACAGACATGTGGATGGCTGCTCTGGGTGGGAGGACACACGGACGGGGACCCTGTGATTCCCAGCCACGTGCCACAATGTGATCAAGGAAATCTGGCTCAGTCCTTTCCCTTGCCTGCCTTCCTCTCCTCCTCTTSCCTGTGCTGGTTCCCTCTCTCCCACTTGGAGCCCCTTTGATTTGGCTGACACAGGGGATTTATCTCAATTAAATTAAGTAAGAAAGGAGAAATGTGTGCTGAACACAGGGAACTGTCAGCCACCAATATATAGGAAGTGAAGGATGCAGGAAACACCTCAATATTCACAGCCATCCACAGCCACTTCATCCTTCCTTCACTCAGCTCTGGGCTCTCCAAGCAGCCTTTCAGGCAGGTCTAAAACCTTTAGGCAAGGACTAAAGCACCAGGGGAACAGGATTCAACTCAGGACTGAGGCTGGAAATAATCATGCAATTGCATGGGCAGAAGATTTGTGGTTTTGATGACATCACYAATGGGATGAGACCTTGCTGGGAACCAGGTGCTGTCCTTGTGGGATTGCATTCTCTCATGGAGGTTACAGGGATGATTCCTGAAAATGTGGAYGTTGCTATGTCCTTCTGTATTCCCGTGGGGATTACCAGACTCTGTTAACAAATCTCTTCCTTCCCTCCTGCATCCTGGYGCTCATGGTGCTCCTGCTCCCGTGGTTTGCTGAGGAAGAGGAGGCAAGAGCACAAYGTGCTCACACCATCACTGTCCCTGGTGGCAGCACCCACCAGTGAGCTGGCCCTGCCAAAGGAGGGGAAGGTCAGATGGCCCAAAGCACAGAGCCACATTTCTGCAGRCCCCAGGAGAACTGGCATCAAATACAACCCTGTCCAGTCAGCTCTGCAACGCTGTCACGGATCAGCTACACCATCACAAATCCTGAGCACTTTGCAGAGAACAAATCACCAGATAGCCCTCACAATAAGCTCTTCCACAGCAGATCACTGCATAGATCCCTTACAGGCTGCAGTTCTCTTCTCTCTGGAGAGTTGTATTTGCCAATACAGCTGCCCTAAACATGCAGCAATGCATGCTTTGTCTGTTAAAAGTGATAATACATTTGCTTAGAACTGGCATTTTTAAAGACCAAAGCCAACATTTGGTGGTAGAGACTTTGCTAGAACATGAAGTCATGATTCAGCAGGGAGAACTTCTGGAAAGTTTTCAGGCTGCAGAACTACTTAAAGTGTCAGCTTAATGCACTAAGGTTGTT
Organism: Cardinalis cardinalis; assembly: GCA_014549065.1. Taxonomy (NCBI): domain Eukaryota; kingdom Metazoa; phylum Chordata; class Aves; order Passeriformes; family Cardinalidae; genus Cardinalis; species Cardinalis cardinalis. The sequence goes on from JACDOX010000103.1 coordinate 1,390,904, forward strand.
TATACCTGTGGCACAACACATATCAATTGATCAAACTGCAACTTCAAAGGGGTCTCAGGTGCTTGGGAGCAGCAGTATGGTTAATTAATCATGTGAAACAARACCCAACAAAGGCAAGACATCAGCAGTAGAATACACTGGCCTCTGCAGAAATTAGCTTGCATCAGATTTAACCAGAGCAGCATCTCTTACTCCCCTGAGAACAGAGCTGCAATTTATCCCTTGAGCTACAAGCTTCTTTTGGAGCCAGACCTATTGTACCATTTACATCAAATATGTAGAGCATTATCCACAAGGAGATGTAGACCAAAATAACAACCTACACATCTCGGTTTACAAACCCAGTATTTATACACTCCCCAGGGTTCAAAGTTGCTCTTTGAACAGGGGACAAAGCACAAACCAGTACATTCCCTTCCTTCCTGAGAGGCCCCAGCACATCCCTGTTCCTGGGCAGAGACATGCATTAATTCATGACTTTTCCTGGGCAGCCGGGGCTGGCGGCGTTCCCACCGCGCGAGCTGGAATGCGGAGCTGCCGTTCCTGGTTCCTGGCAGGCTGCTGGGGTCAGCCCCTGCCATTGACTCA
>JACDOX010000103.1:1391955-1422774 GCA_014549065.1 Cardinalis cardinalis
CTCCTGGGCTGCTGAGCTGATCCCTCCAACCCCATGGAGATCACTCCTGCTCAAACATTTGGCTTTGTGAGAGGCCAGCTGGAGGATAACCTGCAAAATGGAGCCTGCCACAGGAATTCCTGGGAAAAGCACATGCTTATCATGATGGTAACACACAGGATGAATTTAGTCTGAAAYGTGGCTAATCATGGCTAATCATGAATGTGTTTATTTGGTTTTTCCTGAAGACAAGCTCTYTTGCTGTAGGGATCTTTCAGATCTCATCTGCTTTTCAATTTCTATACATTTCATCCCACTTGGATAATGAAACTGATTCTCACTTGACCTTACTTCAAGGGGCACTTGGGCTTCCCAGTTGTYCCCACCAGTGCAAGGCTGCAATGCACAGGTCTGTGCTGCAGACAGAAACAAGGGAATTTCATTGAAATGCCATGAAACCTTCTTTCTAACATACCCATTTCAACAACATATGCTATTTTCCCTTCCCTGTGCTCCAGTCTCCTCCCTGGGGATCTTCGTGCCTTGTCTCCAATATGGACCTTGCCCTTTCTGGCTGAGGATGCAAGGTCCATCCTCACTCCTGTGAACAGGCCTAAAAACCTCCCCAGCCATTCTGCTAAAGTTGAGGGTGGGTTTTCTGCAATTTCCAAAYTGAGTTGCTGACCTTGTCAAACAGCTCTTTAAAAAAATTCCCTCTGGGATTCACATTTATACCTTAATAAGTCAATGTAACTAATCTGGGCTTGGGTTCTTAGGCTGTTTATCTGCTCCATGCATAAGGGAAGACTGTCACTTCTCAGAGCTGTGGCTTCTGCTGCCATAACAGCAGAGCAAGCTGAACGTGCTCCCAGACACCTTGTTCTGCTCAGGGTGTTTCAGATCCCCTGGCACAAATGCTGGATCTCACACTCTGAGTTAGGTACAGCAACAGCAACAAACCATTCCCCTCTTGAATATAAATATARCCCAGCATTTCAATAGCTGTGTTGTTGCAAGTGGATTTGATATGGCCCCAGCAGAGCTACCAAAACACTGGGCTAGATGCAGATGTCTCACAAGCCAATTTTAACTCATTCATTGATTGGCATCACAGGCAGCTCAGCCACCTCTGCTTGAGCATTGCACAACCCAGACCAAGAGCCAAAATTGTCAAAGAACTGTGCCTAAAGCTGTGCACGTGGAGCCTGGGTAATGCAGCTCTGATGATGAAGCCAGCTTCTGGTTTTCCATGGACATGTCCCAGGATTAGACAAACAATAGTCCTACACAGCCATTTTAATGGACATGGTCCTACTGCATTCATCACTAAGACTGTTTCAAATGCCTCAAAAAATCASCAGCTCAACCCTGAAAGTGTCATGGTGTTTAAACCTACAAATGTCAGGATTCCTATGTTTTTTCTTTTGAAACATTAAGTTTTTCCAATATTTTTCTCCACTCTAAGGTGCTATAAATTCTAGCGGGGCAAAAAAAAGCTTTTATTTTTGTTTCTTTTTTTTAAAAGAAAGAAAATTAAGGCTTTTATAARGTAATGTGATTCCAGAAGCCAGGGACAWTAGAGACTACAGATTCAATAGGCTGCAATAAATTTAGACTGGTAATTCTGCTTCATAAATTACTTTTGATTTATTTTCTCATTTATATACACATATGAAAAATTAATACCTCAACTAACTCCTGATTTGTATCTATTTATGAAGCAACAATCAACTTCCATTGTACATAATACAATAATAAACCCAGCAATTATTCATGAGTTATGATCACAAAAAAWTGTAAATGTTCAACTGAAATAATGGCATAGGATATAAAAACAAGGGAATTTAAAGAGCACTCCAGCTCCACAATTTTATTTTCATCTCATTCTGCTCCCCTTTCTGTGAGTCCTGGGGAYATTTCCTACCTACCACACAGCAATGATTTATGACTTGCTCTGTCATGCTATATCTAAGAAACCTCTTAAATTTTATACAAAAAATATTGGCAAAATGTAAAATAGAATACTACACCATCTTAGCAATACTGAAATGTGTGCTCCACATCTACAAAACAGATGCAACAAGCCACAACGAGCTCATTTGTTTAATTATTGTTGTTATTTAGTGAAGCTGTAYTTTGGAAGAGAGGAAATGGTTTCTGATTGATTCCATCTCTCCTTTCCCTCTCAAGCAAAAGTCTTGATCTAAATCCCAATAAAAATCAATAGAGAGACTTCCAGTGAACATTACCTGGACTCCAAGGGAGTTRACAATTCACTCTGCATATCTGCTCATGCACCTCCTGCCTCAGAGAAACTCCTAGAGCAAGCTGTTCATATCTGACTTGCACAGTCTCTGCCACTTTTATTCCCCAATATTTTATAATTCAAAAGAACYTAAACTACTTTATTCTGGGTTGGGGGCTTTTATATTTAAGTACAGCTGGTCTTTGCCATGCATGCATTAGTTTCTACAGAAATGTGTGTTACAACTTCAGTCATGGCCAGGGACTGTATTGTGATTTGACTTTGATTTGCTACCAGATTTACAGGTTACCAACTTCCAATTGCCTGTACCTGTACACATGTAATTAAGTAAATTAAAAAACAATAAAATCATAACTCAGGTTTTTAGAACAAACATTCCATGTAAAAATCCAGGCTGGACATCTTTCAGATTTCTTATGTGTAAAACTATACTAGAGAATTTGGGGGACTTTAGAATAAAGCCATGTCTTAGAAAATAGAAGAAAAGCAAGCCATTCTTTCTGATGTCCCATAAGGTGTGGTAAAGAAACTGAAATAGAAAGATCTATGATATTAAAAAAAATTACTCCTTTACTAGTGGAAATAGAGGCATTTATAGACTAATAATGTGGAGAATGGGGAGACACAATTGCAATCCCACCAGCCAGCATGAAGGGTATYGTGTGTGTCAGTGGAAGGACTGTGGAACCCAGATCCATCAGAAATCCCAAGAGGAACCCCACAGACTGTGGAAATACTTTTAAATTAATGCAATATTTGTCTAATTGATTGCCACTACATAAAATGACACTTCTCTAAATCCTGAGCACCAAATGCACAACAGAWCAGGGCAGTGAAGGTGCCTCCCTCATTTCACAGCTGTGCTGAGATGCCTTTYCATGACTCCTTTAAATTCAATTTTACATTCTTACACAACTCCCAAACTTGTCCTGATGCCATTTAATTAATTGAAATCACTCCCGCAGCCTGAGCCTGAACACTGAATTTTGTAATCCCTCTTGTTTCAATCAAGATTCTTTCAAATGTGGGCAAACATGCTGCCTGGTAGGTGTGCCTCTCTAGACATGCCAAAGAATAATCTGCCTGCATGCCTGATTGCCAAKCCACGTGGCTTGGCAGCCTTGCTGCAGTGGGATAAATATTATATCACTCAATCCAGAGACACCTGGGCTTGGGGCATGCCTGGGTGACACACCCTGAGGTTAAACCTCCTGGTTTTACATTCCTTGCTCTGTGCTGAGAATTTAGCACATACTTTATTGCCACGGCCAAACCTGCCAGACACAGAGGTGAAAGGTCTCCATAAAACCAGACAAATGCAGTTTGGGGAGGGCAGGGCATGGGGAGGCTCTGCCAGAGACATCTAGATGCAGCAAGGATAGGGCAGAGATGGGCCAAACCAGCCAAGGCATGGCTGAGGACAGAGGGATGAGTTCAAACCTTTCCCAGCAAGGTCTTTGTGTTCATATTCTCAGCATAAAGAGCATGATGCCGAATTTTGCCCCAAAAGGCGAAAATAACTGTCTAAGAGACTCAGTTTAAGTCCAATAGACAGGAGGTATTTTATTAGCAACGCGTTGGAGAAATCACAAAAGGGATTTCTGAGTATCCCRTAACAGAGCAAGCCTTTTATACACTTTTGAATGCAGGATTACATCATATCACATACATAATCATATCCTTGCATGCATATTCATAGGGGGCGTGGTGTAGGCGGAGCGTGGGCGGGGACATCTCTTTTGAGGAATATCTTGAGGGTCGTTCCTGTGGCCTTCATCATGGGCCGTGGTCTTCTGATGAGTCTTCCTCCTTAAACTTTTGAACTCCTTCCCTAATTTGGTCAATTCCCGGTGTACTTGGCTTAGTCTCCAGGCCTTGGCAAGGGTCTCAGGGTCAATTTGACATGTTGGCCCTAAACGTGCTTTACCCAGCAGTTCTTGGTTCTGAAATGCACTGAACTTATCACTGTCTGTCCTTATCTCTTCCCTGTCATTGTGTTCCATACNGAGCGTGGGCGGGGACATCTCTTTTGAGGAATATCTTGAGGGTCGTTCCTGTGGCCTTCATCATGGGCGGTGGTCTTCTGATGAGTCTTCCTCCTTAAACTTTTGAACTCCTTCCCTAATTTGGTCAATTCCCGGTGTACTTGGCTTGATCCCCATAGCTTGGCAARGCTCTTAGGGTCAGTTTGACATTTGCTGGCTCCGAACATGCTTAGCTTATCAATTCTCTATCCCTATCTTCTTTTCCTGTCATGGTGTTTCATACCTTAGCCGATTTATTGCTTTATGTGTTTCCCAATGCTGTGTCTCCCAATGTTATGCTTTCTTCAAACGCCTCAYATTCTTATGTTTTAACTCATTATTTCTTGAAGGCTACCTGTTTTGGGGCTTCAAGCAGCTTTGCCTTGACAAGTCATTTTTTGCCTTCCACCAACTTTATGGCTGGATCCAAGCTGAGGAAGGGCTAAGGATGCTCTCACAAAGGGGCAGAGGCAACCACAGCCACCAAACCACTTGCCACAGCCCTGGATCCTCTCTGCTGCTCCACAGCCCACAGAGGAGATTCTCCCCTTTGCTCCCTCCAGATAGCCTGGCTACAGCCTGGTTTGCAAGTTCTGGGGATCTGGATGGAGACTGATAATGTATTCTTAGATCTAAGTGGCTGCCAAAAAAACCCTCATGGAAATCAAGCAAAGCTGCCTGTGAGAACAGTTGAAGACAAGCAAGTGTTTGTCAGACAGCTACAGATAACTGCCAGGCTCCAATACTCAAAACAGGACCAGGAATTTAGTCATAGAAAATCCTGAAACCCAGCCTGCCTGACWGCCAAACCCTGTGTTTTTAACAAGGGTTGAAAAACAGTCTAAAGTAACTCTGCTGGTTCTGCAGAAGGAACAGTTTGATGCTTTTTAAACAGGAAGTAAAATTCACCTCCTATTACATCTTCTAAGAAGAAAAAATTGTAACAGCAATCCCAGGTAAATATGATCCTGGAGTAAGAAATAGCCATACATTTCTGCCCTGAAGCCCCTCTGCTGCTTGCACCTCYGACTCATCCACCCCCATGCCTATGTTTCAGTGTCATCTCCTAGAAAAAGTTGAATTCCATAATGTTAGTGGGACAGATGCTCCCTGTCCTGCCTGTATGGCAAGGTTTATGCAAAATAAAATAGAAATCCTTAGGGCTGGGAGAAGCAGTTATTGCTATGAATAGTCCCTCCATGAGTTATTCACATAAGGAAGCTTTTATAGTGTTGAAAAGCTAAGCCCAGAAATTCTGCTGTGATTTTTAATGCCATGAAAACCTACATTTACTTACAGCATTAAAAACCACATAGACACAGAATAACTTACTGAAAAGCACAATGAGCTGTGTCATTAAATGGTCTGTCACCAGTTACTTGTGCACAGCCACACTGCTTTAGAATCTTGTGTGTTACCATTCCCTGTACACACCTAAAATTCTGTGCCTAATGTGGCACAATATTTGGGTTGAAACCACATGACAACAGGAAAGCCTAGTCACATATATTTTATATATAAAATAAAATCACAGGAGAGTAGAAGATTGTGATCCATAGCTCATGTATTTCAGGTTCAGGCATCACATGAGCTTGATTCACACTGAGTCTGCTTTTGGAAGAGTCATGCTCAGCATGTGCCCAAGAAGGCAGAACAGGAAACCTACCCAGAGGCCCCACCTGCAAACCTCTTCTATCATGAGATGAAGGGCTGAAATGAAGGAAGCTTTGTGTCAGCTAATGAGCACTGACAGGACCAGCTGAGATTTTTATAGGTGGATTAGATTCCAAGAACTCACCCACGTACCTTCAACAGCCCATTAAATCATTAGAATGAAACGCAGGCAGTTAGAAAGCAAAAAGCCAAACAACTTTCACAGCTTCTGCTCCTTTCTTTCCAGTTCTGGGAGTTTGACACTTCCACCTCCTTTTCAGAAATCTCACAGAAACCTGTTTTCTGGGGAAGAAAACCTGTTCCTGGCTGTTTGGTGACACATGGCATTACTACTTGTGCCACCAACACCTCCTTCCCAGAAGCATCAGCACGCCTTCACTCTTAAACTCTTGGCTCTCTTCTCCCTCACTGACTGCACTGGTAAAATAAAGTCCATGAGCTCCAGCACAGCTGCCTCTCCCTACAGAAATACCCACAGCAGAGGACACTGCAGTTCCAGACTCATTCCCAGAACTGCAGGRTGATTCAAATCTTTCTGGGGATGCAGCACAGGGACAGCAAATACCATCTCCTTTTCCAAAAACCTCSCAAGGCATCAACCATCATTTCCTATTTGCCTCAGATCAGTGACTCTTCAAACCTCCATGCTATATTCATGTGCCTCAGATGCTGATAGTTCAGCTAAATTAAATTAGGGAAGATTGGTGGTGATGGTGTGTAGTGGGATTGTTGCCCAATGAGGCTCTCCCTCTACATTCAGCACTCTCATGAAATGCAGCCTCACAATAGGGAGCTCCCTCTTCCCCGTTTTTCACCAGCTGGGTAAACAGAGAGCTTAAGGCAAGAACTGTAAACTTGATCTGACAGCCAAATCCATAGAAATTATTTAAATAATTGCTCAAGAGCCTTAGCTAAGGCAAAGGGCACTCACTGGATTCAGAGATTCTGCTACTGAAGCCTGTTCTGGCACTGTGCCACAGGGTTTTAGGAAATGAGCTGCAAGCACCTGAATGAGAAAATTTTTATCTGATTGATCCAAAATCACTCAGCAAGCTCTGATCAACGACATCTAAACCTTTCATTTAGCCTCTCTCTTTTCTAAGCAGTACATGCATCAACACCCCAATCTGAAATGGTCATCCCAGCCATCTGAAACTCAGCAGAAAACTTTCTGGAGCATCCTTTTAAACTTCACARTACAAAAAAACCTGAGCAAACAACATGCTGACTGCAATAAAGAGCGTGTCTACACCACAACCAAGAGATGTGAATATGCAACCATGCACTCACCAGAGCTGCCAACACCTCAGGAGATTTATGCAGAGAGTTTCCTGCCAGAGGATTACCTGATTTAACTAAATTAAAGCCTACTCAGTACACCTGCAAGGTGGCTGTATATTATCACAGCATGTCAGAGGCAGACACACTCACACAGGCCTTCAGATTTCCTCCAAGAGAGCCAAAAAAGTGCATTAAAATATGCTGGTTTCCTCTCTGTGTGCTCAGCAATATCTGTCATAATTGCAAAATTAAGGATTATTTCATGTGTCTCTTTGGTTTTCCCAAACATTGAAATATAATCTCACATTGAAATATAATCTCTCATTGAAAGGGGCACAGTACCCACAAAAATCTCCTTCTGCCTGAGTTTCTCTGCTTGCTCTTACTCACTAATAACTAAACCACTGTTCAGAAGGAAGTMACTGTTTGCCCTTTTACCCTCCATAAAACTATATTTTTTTAAAAATTAACAAAGATCTCTGCATATGCACCTGCCCATGGGAAACACATACTGATGGGAGACCTGAGGAGAAGATACTTGGGTGAGATAACTGAGCACAAAACACTGTCATTGGATATGAGGATGGAAAACAGGCACTGACACAGCCRAAGGCATCCTGAGCAAAGCAGGCCCTGAGTCACCTGATTTGTAACCCAAGGAGGAGATGTGGTTTGTCTGGTCTACTCTCCAAAGTCTTCTCTAGCAACAAGCAGGAGTGAATGAGTGCTGTGATACAAAAAAGCCCAAGAAAAATGAGAGTTCAGGAATGCTAATTTAAACAGAAGCACCTGTCACACACAAACTAGGTGAGCCAGCCAGCAGAAAAGGTCCCCTTTGTGTGAGGAGAGAAGTGCAATTTGAAATAGAAAACCTTAAAATTTCAGTTCTGGTTTTGTTACTGAATCCCCCCTGACAGAATTCTTTTATCTTTCTGTGGCTGAGGTTTATCATAGTCTGTAAAAACAGGAAAGGAAGACTGAAACTGCTATTACTACCCCAGACCATGACACATTATTGCAGAGAGCAAATAGATCATAAAGACTCTTTGRAACTGCTACAATACGACTCCTGAAAAGAAATATTTAGGCAAAATGTATTTTGGGTAAGYAACACAAAAACATGTATAAACAATTAGTCTTTGTCAAATTCTTCAGTTATTGACATCACCCTGCTACAGTTCCTCACAACTGTTTRTGCTCCTTGCCTGCCACTGTTAGCCAGGATTTACTATATTTGATTTCTTCCCTGTGAATGAGAGAAAACGAAATAAAAGCCCTGCTGTCATAAGCAGTGTCAGCAGGGACAGCAGCCCCTCTGCAATTCAGCTGCCCCCTCCCTGCTCCAGTCTGTGTCAGCACACAGTTTGCCCCTCTGAGCAAAGCTGCTCAGCCTCAGAGCATCTCTTAATCAAAGTTAGGACCTCCAGCATGTGAGTAGGAGTCAGCTGGGGTGAAACTCGAGCTGCCAGTGCAGTGAACACAGCTCTGATTTTCATCTGCTACGTTAATCCCTCTTCTTGTGACAACACCTTTTCCTGAACAACTTCACCTAAGGGAATTTAAAATGGAGTGGGTCAGACTTCTTTCATCAAGTCTTTTCTCAAGGCTGAAAAGAGCTGTGGGAGACTGAGAGCAGGAGGGGAATTGATCTGTATCCTTCTATCACTTTCCTGCAAAATATTGCATTTGAATACAACTCAGCTATTTTGTTCTCACATCCTTCCCATTCCCAAGTAACCAACASAGAGCTGAGATTTGCTACTTTTTGAGAGGATAACTACATTTGTCAGCTCATATTTCTGTTTAACCAGAAAGACATGTCAGTCTTGTTGAAGAAGAATAATATTGCAAAGAATGTAATCAGCTTCCTCTGTCCTGAAACGTTCCCTTTGCCACTAGACAATGGAATAAATCCAAGAACTCCTGTGAGTTCCTGTTTCCAGTCATTGGTGCACAGTGTCTTAGCTAGGAGCTCCTCAGACAGTCTCCTACATTGCAGGCTTAAAGTTCCCTTCATATTTCCTGTTCTGCCAGATGCCAGTGGAGCTGGGATGAGCTCTGGCACCTGCCACTAAACACAGCATCAAYGTGAGCAGGGAGCAGGTTCAGCCTGGGATAACGAGCCTGAATTTCAGAAACCAATAAATGGATACAGACGTGTCCATTATGCCCTTAGAAGTGCAGAAAGGGAGTTTGTTCTGTCTCCCTCTCTCAGGTTGTACCTTTGTGAATTTAAATATCCAGCTCTTCAGGGCAGGGCGTGATTGTGTTGGGTCATGTAACCCAACAAGGGACACAAGTCTGCCCTGATGCAGGGTGAGCTGTTAGAACATGGGTTGGACTCAATGATCTTGAAGGTCTSTTCCAACCTAGAAATTCTGTGATTCTGTGACACCTCATCTATCTTTTAGTTATCCAAACCATGAAAACATGCAAAAACTCATTTAGCTGATTASCAGCTTTTGGGAGGAGAATGTTCTTTATGTATAGAGCAATGTCAAATTCTGCATTTTATAAATATGGATAAATACTTTCCAGGAATTGTTCAAAAGTATATACATTAAAGAATAATTTGATAAGAAATGTATGCCCTGGGGTGTATGTCAGGACAGGTCTTTAAAATGAAAAAACTCTTCGTTTCAAGTCTCACCTTCTTCTGTCTCATTTTCTTGCCATGGCAGCAGGGACACTGGGCATGGCAGGGCTGAGCACAGGGACTGAACAGCAACACACCAGAGGCCCACCCACAATTTTTTCCTCCTGCACCCAGGAAAGGTGTGGTAGCCATGCAGAGCTGCTGTTGAGTTTAGGATCAGACTTTGCTGAACTTGTCCTACTCATCACTTCTAACCTTGCTTTTACCTGCTCAGCACTTCATACCTTCCCTCTGCAACATCAGCCTTGTGCTTACAGTCTCCCCTTACTCCTTGATAACCCTGTAACAGTGATGTGAATCCAAATATGGGAAGAAAGGAGCCAAGGAGGACAGGGAAGAAGATCCTGAGGCTGAAGAACAAYCAGGYAACTGGCAGATTGCTCACWTCAGGATCTGTAACAATTTAGGATRCTGAGGCACCGTGAGGATCACAGAGTGAGGCTCCTTTTCTAATTCTTAGCTACTTTCAGAACATCTTGATGGGATGGATGATTATTATCAGAATTGTACAGAYGGGAAAATAGATTTTCTGATCCTAATTGTGGTGTCCTTATGATGAAACCAAGGGCCCACCTAWACATCAGCATTTTTTTCCATGGCATGCACACATCTCTGTGCCTCTATCTGCCCCATCACCTCTCATATGAGTAACAGCACAGCTCTCCCCACCAGGCTGGAACAGGTCTAACCAGGCATGGAGGCACCCCAGTGTGAGCTGGCCTGCTGTCAGGGAAGGGCTGCTTCAGGAGAAATTTGGTTATGACATATCAGGAAGGAAAAAAACCCCAACAACTCATTTACACATATGAGGTTTTTCTCCTCAGCCAGAGGAATGCAAATACCAGGCAGCTTTTACATTGCCTCCAACGGTTTGGCTGATTATCACATTTCTAATTCCAGTTCACACAATCCACACAGCACTTTCTTATTATGGATGTGCCTCTGACATGTACAAAGACTGATTAGATAGTCAGACACAAGCCAAGGAAATAATAAATAGACAACTCTACTTTTCAGAAAATTATTTTACTATGGGCACAGTTCTGTGCAGAGTTGAATTTGTCTTCAAGGCAGTCTGATCTGCCTTTTCTTTGCAAAAAGCTTTCCTGCTATTGAGTTAGATCTTCCAGATAGATAAATCACATAATAACACTTTTTGGGGTTTATCATTTTCCCATCTGCTAGACAGGGAACTATTTTTGACTACCCTTATTACAGGTCTTACAAAGCTACTTTTGTARTCCTATCAGTGAGCCATGAAATGCTTTTCCCCTTACATGTCCCACTTTGCAAATGTACCCATTCCTTGTTCATCAGTGTAGGGAAAAAAAAAAATCAAATACACCACAAATGCCAAGCTCACTTCCTTTAAGGTAAGCTGTGCCTTGGGTGGCCAAGGGTTGCATACCAGAGTGGACAATCCACAGACACRAATGGATGGGCTGAAGAACAAAAATAAGAGCTTCTTTTGTGTCAAGCTCTATGGGTCAAGCTCAAGGGTGGCATCAGGGGTGGCTTTCTCCTGTCACTTATGGGCTCTGCTCAAAGGCAGCTCCATGATACAGAGGGGCAGAGTGAGCTACAGTTACACACTGCAATAAATGACCTYGGGGTTCTACTGAGCAAGCTCAAAGAGGGCTCAATAAAGCCAGAGAAGAGRCAGAAAAGGCTGATAAGGTTGATTGAAGGTCCAGAGTGGCTCTTCAGTTTAGCAAAAGAAGATGCAAGCAAAGTATTCCTTGACAGAAGTCTGTAAAATCAGGCATGGGATGGAGATGGTAAACAGGGAAGGAGCATCAGATGAAAATAGCAGGTGGCTCAAAGCAAATACAAATAAATACTTCTGATATATCACATTCTTAAACAGCAGAACAGGTGCTGTTGTAGTTTCTAGAAGTTTGGGTTTGAAATGAAATTGGACAAGATCCTGGAAAGAAACTATTTAAAGCTGACCAAACATCAGCTTTAGCTTAGGATGTGAGCCASAAAGTGCTGGAGGCTGGGAGAGTACAAGGGGAAAGTGTCCCTTATGTTCCTGTCCTGTTCTTACACTACCTGTGCCAGTGGCAATTGGCACAMAAAGAGACTGACCTGGATGGATAATTGGCCTGACCTGGTACAGTTGCTCTGGTGCTTTACCTGAAAGTGAGTTTCAAAGCAGTAAAAATAGTAATGCAACCTTACACCCAAGCAGGACGTGCCTTTGTCCTRGTGCCATCCACACGATGGTTATGATAAAACACTTTATTTTCTACAGCCTAAACTTTACCATTTGTGAAATTATATTAATGGTGCCCATCTTYTAGAGATACTCCATGATCTGCAACTGAACATATAACACAATAATGAGGAGTTACTCATGTTATTAGCCAAAGCCTTCCAGCCAACTAAATGTGTTTATATGTTCTGGTCCAATTAGTCAAGGGTCTGCAAAAAGGTCCTAAAAGAAGGGGTAAAAAGACATCAGGCATTAAATTTGATTTTAAGAAGCACCAACTGYTGCAGAGTATTTGATGCCTTTTGAGGTCAAATCCTCCTTTTTGTGTTTATTTTGGAATCCAGGATGAGGGGCTCGGGCTGCTGTTGTCAGAAGTGTGAAGAGTCAAGTCCAAGCTTACGTGGCCTGTTTATGGTTACAAGGTGTTGCAACAGCAGTGAGAGGATCAGACCTCTCACTGGTGGATTCCTGGCTCCTATTAGGAAAAAAGCTGGGGAGGAAAAGGCAGGCTGGAATTGTCCTGCCTGCAATGCAGAGAGGAGGGATCCAGCCACCTTTAAACACAGCACCAGGATAATGTCATGTCAGCATAGCTGAGGGGCCTGCAGGGGAAGCAAGGTGAATTACTGACTCCATCATGGGGCACTTGGGAAGCTGCTGCTCTCCTTTAGATTGGCAATCAGCTAATTTAAAGTTGGCTTCTGTGGAGTCATTTTGCACAGCAGGGCTGCAGCAGGAGCACTCTCAAATCTATGTGGTCACCCAAGGATGAGCCAAGGACACAAACCCACCTTGGCAGCTGCAGTGAGACTGAGGCTATTCCATATCCTCACGTGGAGGGGAAAACTTCCACTAGTATGATTTCTTCAGCCTAATTCTTTTCTAGCTTAGGCTGACTTTCCCCTTCWTGTAGGAGCCTCACAGATCTCATTTTTGGCTGAGAGCCAGCACCAGGTGGATCATTCCAGGTCCTGACCACTCACCAGCTCCACCCAACAGAGAAGCAGCGTCTCTTGATYTCCCAGAGAGTTTTGTAATTAAATATTAAAGAGTGCTGCTCATTCATTGTTTTGCAGGCTTTCATTTCAGCTGGCACTTCAAACCCATAATATCATCATTTCTCTGCAAGTCTCAGTTAGGATCAGTTCTGTCAGTCTTGAGTATTTTACAGTTCTTCTGTGTTAGTCTCCTACATCTCAAGGTTAGTTTATGCTGCTGAGATTTCTTGTATGAGTATGTTGCTGCTTTGCTTTATGCTCTGCATCAGACTGGTGTTTATTTTGAGAAAAAAAAATGTAATAATTTACAATAAGACCCTTGTTTGCAGCCCTTAAATCTCAAAGAGACTTCACATAGTCTCTCTAGTTTTCCTATTACCACTGCCCGGAAGGATCTCCATGAAGTTTTAAACAAAGACCTGGCTGATAGAGAGGAAAATCTGGTATCCTATTATAGGATAAGGGGAGAAAATAGGGAAGAAAATAAACCCAATCTGACAGCAGGAGAAAGCTGTCACCTGCTCTGGGGTATGAAGGGGAGTTTTACTGCATCTCAGTGGAAGCAGCAGCTTCTTTAGAGGCAGAGGAAGCACTTGTAAATAATCTTTCCAGCTAAGTGAGGTAAGGAACAGTTCACTGTCATGAAAAGTTCATGTAAGGAGAATACTGGTTGTGGGTGCCCTGCTCCATCCTACAGCAAATTTTGTAACTGTGCCAAATCTGCTGCCAGGCTGGAGCTGGGAATAAAAGCACTGGGCAGGGAATTTACTGGCACTGGCTCCTGCAATTTGGGGGAATTTCTGCCTTTTGGCAAATACAGCACTGGCACCTTGAGTGATGGCAACCAGCATCTCCAGAAGACTTGTGACTACCCCTGTACAAGTCTTTGAATGATATGTACAGTTCATTTGCTCTCATCTYCTCCTCATTAATGTCTCTGTGTTAGAGACACTCATCCAAATGTTGATAAAGCTTTTGCTCCCCAAATTGCAGTGACAGAGGGCTGGAGTCATGCCTGGGGTGGGCTTAGCATCACAGGACCTTTTCAATGAATGATTTTCTTCTGTTTCCAAAACTTACATTTATATTTTCACACCTCCATGCCTGTTGTTTGGAAATACACTTAGGATATCTAATAACTTTGCARTGCAGCTCCTTCACAGCTCCAAAGCTSATTAAAAAGATCATCTGGTAAAGAGAGAGGTGAGGAATATGGCTCTGGTCCCCAGATAGTGTAAAAGCAGTGGATCTCAAGTGAGGTCAAAAAATGTACTAAGAACCAATTCCATATTTTGCAATAATTTCCTTGAAAAGGATGGGGGAACTGGGGATTGGTGCCACCTCTCACCCTCCCCTGCTGCACAGGTGCATTACAGCATTGAAAGCTGCTTGTCTTAGTTCTTGGAAGATTAACTAAATTATTAACTAAAAGACAATTTATAATACTAAATAAAACAAGAATCAGTATATACAAGGCAGGAGCAGTTAAGCACCTGTATATTTTAATATCAGCTGTGTCTGCAAATTTTCAGCCCTAAAAGTTCATTGAAATAATCTGGCCCTTTGTCAAGAGCAAACTCTTGCTGACTGATAATGCTGAATACCTGCTGCTAATTCCAGTCAYCTCTACAAGCTAAGTTAACCCTTTCCTGAGCATCATATGTGCAGCCTGTGATATATGAGCTGTCTTTATGCAAATTCTGTTGTTTCYCCATCAAAGACATTTTCAGTTAATTTGTATTTCTTTAACAAACTTTTAATCTTGTTGCTATTTTACCTTCACTGCCCTATCTTTGTGAGGATAAGATGTAAGCACTAGCTGGGTTTGGAGGAAAAATAGGATCAAGTATCATTTACACATCCCTTACAGAGGGCCCTGTCCCTATCAGGTGCCAAACCACTCAGCTCCCCTTCACTGCAGCGTGAGATAGCAGCAACTTCACCAACAGCATTTGGCTTTGTTCAGGTTTGGGTCCCTCACAGACTCCTGCAAACACCAGCAACAATTTCATATACCAGCAGGGATTTTGATAACTTATACACAAGAGCAYAGGAGGCTATCAGCTCTAGGGACAGAGCTGCAGCTCTGCTTTTTGGGAAGATAAGATCCCTTACATGTCTTAACCAGCCAAACAACATCCCACAGGGTTTCACATCCCATGTGCTGGGTGATAGCTGCAGACACATCCCTCTGATAAAAAGTCATGTCCTTTGCTAAAGCTTCAAACCCAGTGACACAGAGGGCTTCTGGATAAAYAGATTCCCCTGAAATATTGGTTTTATGTGACAGATTATTCCTGAGAGGTTTCAAATGCTCCAGACTTGAGTCAATACCTGACTCCACAGCTCTTGCTATCACTGGCCCTTTTGATTTCCTTTGGTTTTCTTTCCTTGAGATCAAGGTGATCTATTTTTAGTGCAGGGACTGGTTGAGTGAGGAGTTGCTATAGTGACAGATAGCTGAGACAAACTGAGTCCCACTGCAATTCCTGGGGCTGGGAAAGGAGCCCTCCCCAAATGGGGCAGCACCTGRGGGTGCCCAGACACTGCTCAGCTCAGGGGGCATTGAAAGCTGCCCAGGGCTCTCAGGGTGATGCTTAATGCTATGAAACAGCCAGAAGGCAGCCTGGGTGCCTGTGGTGGGAATCACACACATCTTGCTGCTCCTGTTGGCCCAGTAAGTGTGCTGGTGTTGGTCTTCAGCTTTGCAGTGGTCCCTTTCTCCAAATCAGCTGCACAAATACATCCACCAAGAAATCACTCTCTTCTTGAATGTTCATCAGAATAAGAACAATTTTGTCCTGCATTGAGAACTGGGTGGGAAAAAGCCACAATATTTGCAACTTCAGCTTTCCTTGCAACTGAACAACCGAGCACCACAGAAATGTTGGTTGGAAAGGATGCCTGGAGGCCCCTTCTTCTATGTCCCACTCAAAACAGGTCTGGTATCAACCAAGACCAGGTCAACCATGGCTTTGATTAGAAGMCTCTTGAAAATCTCTCAGGATGGAGGCCACAGCCTCTCTAGGTTACCTGTRCCAGTACCACACCAACCTCTTGAGCGAGTTTTTGCTGAGCCTGATCCTCCTCAGGCACAAATTCTTGCCTTGTCCTCCTTYTTTTACCATCTGCAGCTACTAAGAAGAGTTTGGCTCTGTCACCTTTGAAACTGCCCTTTAGGGAATTGCAAGCTGCTATTAAAATGCACCTTAGTCTTCTCTCTGCTGGACCAAAAAACCCAACTCTGCCAGTTTCCCCAGGCTCTCCTTGCAGATCCCATCCCAAAAAACATTTGCTGCTGGTCACAAAACACTTTGACAGCCCTTCAGGAAAACCATATCCAGTTTCCTTCTGTCCYTCTGTTGGGGGAGAACCAGAAATTGGACACCTTGTTCCAGGTGCAGCCCAGCAGGAAAATGTGGAGGGGCACAATAACCCCTAGAGTGGATTGCTCCATTCCTCCTGATGTAACCCAGTGTGGGGTTCACCTGCTGGCAGTGCCAGCACATTTCTGGATCATTTTCCAGACTATATCTGGTAGTGCCAGCACATTTCTGGATCATTTTCCAGATTATATCCACCACAACCCCAAGTCCTGGGGTGGCTGACTCACTGGGAGCCAGGACCCAGCATGTCCTGCTGCAGGCTCACCTCGCCCCCCAGGTCCCTGGTGAACATTACCAGTCTCCATACTGATCCCTGGATATCAACTGTCCCTAAATTCAATAATAGAATTAGGTCCCTTGGGAAATGCCAACATTATTCCAGCTTCTCATCCTTTCAGCTCAGTCCTCCTCTCAAGGAGACTGGTGCAACCCTCACCTCTGAACACCCACCCRACTTTTGTAGCCACTCCTGCAGCARGACCCCTTCCATTGCAAGCTTTCCATCTCCCTCATGTCTTGGTTTGACTTGCCATCTTATTTCTGCCTGATCTGTATTTTCTTAATTGACTTATTGCCCTATAAATAAATTCTTGTTTATTATCCCAAATTATACTCTACACAAGGAGTGAAAATGTCACAAATCATCTGTTCCTCCAGGAAAGGCAGGATTGTCCCAGGGATCCTGGGCTCACTATCATCATTCCTGCTCTGACTGAAATAAAAGCAGGGCCCAGAGGGGCAGGATCTGTGAAACAATCCAGTGTCTGAAGCTCTGAGTGTGTCAAAAGGGTCCTTGTTGCTCCACAGGGAACAGAGCACTGGGGAGCAGCTGTTTTCCAAGGAMTGGAAAAAAACCTAAACAAACATCAGGATGCTATTAATTAATGCCAGCTATTCCCATCCCTCCTCCTCCAGCTAATTTGCCCCAACTTTATCAAAGGAGGAGCAGAAGAAGGACAGGATGGGAACTCTGGTGCAAGCACTGGGGTCTGTCCTCACACCAAGTGAGGCTCTGTGACCTTTCCAGCAGGGAGAATTCAGGCCCCTGAGCCAAGCCTGCCAGCTGCACACTGATATCTCACAGAGCAGCCCTTCATCTCCCAAAGCAAAGCCTCCACGTGTCAGTGTGACTCTGGAATGACAATCAAATGGCTGAAGCAATTTCAAGGCCTTAATCTCACCATTATGAGCACTTTTAAGTCCTTGAACTGGTTTTAAGTTGGACAAAAATAGAGGTGAAAGTAGAAAACAGCTGAATCTTGGTAATTCCTGGGATTTGCTGATCCACTAAACCTGACAAACAAACTGCTTCAACAACATCTTTGAAATTGCACTCTTGGGCAATTCACTCAAACTTTGAGCAAGGAGTCAATAGTCCAAAACATTGATTTCTAATTAAACTAAAGTACCTACCTACCTAAATGCTACTGTCAGGTGCAATTTTAGGCTGTAAAAACAGACCTGGGCTTGAAATTTGCTTTTAAAGTCTGACAAGARGATTTGTAATGTAGTTGCATGGGAGTATAAATAAATTGTGGTCTAGCTTAGCACATTCAAATAAGTAGAAAGTCAGTCTAGGATAACAGCTTCTCATGCAGATATTCCTTTGAAGTGAGAACCCTTGGAAAGTAAAGGGAAAGCAGGGAAAAAATTCTCTCTGTGCTACTCCCAACTGGTGTAATAAGGGTGAGAGAGGATGCATGGAAATCAGCAATTCCAGTGATTTTTAGGATGTAGGCTGTGACCCTCCMGCATCCATCAGGAAGGCACTCCAGGCTGTGCTCATTAAACTGAGGTGCCACATATGAAAGTCTTATCTACATCATTTTATTTCAGCCTCAAAAATGAATCAAATACTTATTTATATCAGAAGCAACAGAGATAGTGTTCTGGCCTTACATTCCTATCAGAAATGACTTGTTACCTGAAGATAACAGAAGCAGAGGATGGAGAAAGGAAATGTGATAAACACATAAATATTACTTGCTGTCAGAAAAAGGCAGGGTCTGCACCCTCTTTCACTCACAGTCAGTATCCAGCTTCCTTCTGTCTCAGTTTCTCCTTTTCCACTTCAATGAACACCTCTCCACACTTGCACTCCATACTCCATACTTACTTTCACACCTTTGCTCAGATTCAATCCCAAGACTTGCTTTTAATTTCTTTCTCTCAGGAATAACATTTATCCCACTTTTCAAATAACACTATGTGAATAACTGCAGAACTACAGGAAAGTGCCCTTCAGACAGTTAAAAATGAAGTTTTTCTGCCGTTGCTGTGTCTGGGGGACAAACACCTGCACCCACAAATAGCAACAAGGACCAGGACCACAGGGATTCCTCCCAGATGGATTTCCCTGCCCAAAATCCTGCCCAAGTTTGTAAAGCAGCCCATCAAAAGGGAGGCTTGGCCCTGCTGCTCTCACCACGTTGTTGACAACAGCACRTCAGTGCTGAGTAATTCAGTCATTTATAGTAATACAGATATTTTTGACCAAATTTTGTGATGAGACACACAGAGCTGCCTGGAGCAGAACTGGGAAGAAGAGTCAGTGGGCAGATTCATTTGCAGCACTGACTGGAAATTTGTGCCTCGAGAACACACCGTATTTTTACATGTCTAACCTGGCCTTCAGGCAAAAATAACTTCTTTGAAAATAAATTACTCAGAGAATTTGCATTCTTGGACAACTCATCATGAGGGCAGAGTCTACATCTTCTTTAAGCCTGCAAAGGGCTGCAGAGGCAGGATGCTGCACTCTGCTCAATCCACCTCCATTTCAGTTTCCACCAAAGCAGAGGAGGTCTTATGGGGTTTATTACTACCTGAATTTACAGATRCCTGCTTGAAAACACCTTGCTGTTTCTCCTGCTTCATGGCCAGAGTCCTTTCCCCCATTCAGAATGCCTCAAAGCTGTGCACAAAGCCAGGATGTGCCAGAAAGCACCAGGACAGTGACTACAAGGAAGAATAAAATGGCAAATTAAAAAGCCTCAGACATTTAATCAGGCTTGTCACTGCTCTTCTTCTTCCCAACAACCAACTACAGAAATTTCACAGCTCCCAGGTCTTGGTGCTCTCTGTACTACAAGATTAATCAGTACTGATCAGCTGGGGCTGCACATCCTCCAAAATCACTGTCAGCTCAACAGAGCATGAAAACCAGAGGAGAAAATCATTAACAAACCAAAGCTGTCTCAGTTTCTCATGCCCTGTGTCTGGTGATGGTGGTTTTAAGCTGCTTTACTGGAGCAACAGGATTTTGCTCTTTCAGTTACAGCAGTGCTGGAACATGCAGCAATTCCTTCACTCTCATTTATTTCTCCAGAAATTTTTTTACTATGATTTCTCCCCCACTGCCTCATAACAAAAACATCCCACCAGAATGAGAAAAATAAACATCTCTAATCCTCCCACAAGCAGCACCACCCACTTTGAGGTGAAGCACTGGGTGAGCTGCAGCTCTCCAGGCTGGAAGAGAAGGAGATGAAGTCTTGTTTCCTTTTTGCAATCACTACTTCATTGTGTTTCCTTTTTGCAATTGCTTCTCCATCATGTTTTCTGTGCTTCATGTTTCCACCCTGCAYTTCTCCCATGTTTTCTGCCCCTGTTCTCAGGCTTGTGCCGATGAATGGTGATGAGAGCCAGGCTGAATTATCCCCTGGGTTTTCATCTGCACTTGGAGAAGCTGTGAAGCACCAACTCTTTGGTTTGGTTTAAGTCCCTGCCCATGGAGAGCTGTGAGACCTGGTCACATCCCATGGCCCATTACCTGCACGTGGTGATCATGGATGCAGTCACTGCATCCCCATTATTGGGAAGGAAGAATTTCTCTGCTCAACACACAATCCACACTCACACCCAACCCCTGGCACCTGGGAAGGACCATGACAAGAGATGGAAGAAGCCCCTTGAGTTTTTGACTGAGAGGAGAAGACATTTCCCTTTAGGCTGAGCATTTAAGGACACCCCACAGCACCTCCCAGATGCACTCTAGAGCCTCAGCAGCCCTCCATTCCATTCCATTCCATTCCATTCCATTCCATTCCATTCCATTCCATTCCATTCCATTCCATTCCATTCCATTCCATTCCATTCCTCACAGCCCTCCATTCATCCCGTGGTGGTTACAGAGCCATGAGATAAAAGGTCACTCAGCAGGTTATGGAACAACTTTGGGACTGCCTGATTCATGCAGGGCTGAAGCATTTTTGCACTTGTGTTTTTTGGGGTCTAAAACACCCAGCAGGCTCGCTCCTAGTTTAGTCCTAATATGCACCTAATTAYAACAACTGTCAGGGAAATTATCCTCAGCAGTGCCATTGAGGTGGGCTAGGACAGGGGCTGAGGGGCAGCACCGARGTTTGCGTGGAGCCCCTTGGACGTGGCTTGTTGGGGCTCAGCTTTGCCATCTGATCATTAAAAGCCACCTGATTAAAGCAACAAACCCCAAGATGAGCAGCATGGCCATTGAAGAGAAGCTCCTGGGCATTYCCATGCAGACAAAAGATGCCAAACCAAGTGTTTTGAGGATAAATGCCCAGCACAAGGCAGCCCTGGTGCAGCCTCACAGRAGCCACATGTGCTGCAGAGCAGTTCCTTCTCTGGGCACTCATGACTTGGGTAGGGAAAAACCACTTTAAATATTACTCCTTTTGCATATGTCACTCAGTCCTTTGTGGAATACATGGTGTTCTTTAAAGGGCAGAGCAATTAGCCTCTCTGAGGTCAAAAATCTTTCCCTTCAGAAATGCCACAGGGCCTATCCATTTACAACACATCAGGCTGCAGTGAGAGCTGCCAGGAGGAGAAACTGCCAGAACCCTGCACAGCAACTGCAAGAGGAAGGAGGAAACTATGCAGTGGTGACCTAGAGGCTGGAGAAATTTTGGGTAATCCCTGTTCTCAGCCCTGCCAAAATCCTATTGCATAAATCAGCTTCCCTGCTGTTTGGTGGACAGCTCAAGCTTTGAGGTCTCCMTGTTGGCTGCTCCTCTCCCAGAGCAAACTGTGGGATCTCTGCCTTCACTCCTGCTCTGATTTGCTCCTGGTACTTATTCATGTTTTTCTCCTTTCCCTCTCTGTGTGTTCTCTGCTTCTGTCTGCATTCAGGTCTCCCCTTGCTGTTCACTTGGAATAAAAGGACTGTAAGGCTCCAAACCTAGGGAATAACAGAGATGACCATCCTTGGCAATGCCACTCTTCATTTCTCCACCAGGATGCAACCTCTGCACCAGTGCAGAGGAGGGAAGGGGTTTAGSTCAGCTGATACACAAAAGAATGGTATTACTTGATAATTTTAGTTGCAGTGGCCTGATGGCATGGACTCCTGGGAAGCCAAGAAGCTGCACTGGCCCAATCCTATTTACAAGGACTGGAGGATTCTTCCTAAAAACACTTATGGAAGAAGCCAAGAAAAATAAAAATTTCCAAATTCACCAGTCTGGGTGTCAGATTACCTCTTTTGGGTAAATATCAGGGGATATTTTCCTCTTGTCTCCTTTTCCACCCCTTTTCTGAAAACAATCCAAGTTCATTTAGCAACAGGCATGCTCCTGTCATTCGTTTCTCACCCCTGATGGTAGATGACAACCAAATGGGATGTGCWGGTGTGTGATTAACCCTGAGGAGCCACCAAGCCTGGCTGCTACCAGCACTTCTGCACACATTAATACTGGTCATAAAACCTGCTGAGTGCCAGCAGYTCCCTTGAAAGCTGCTCAGGAAGTGTTTATTGAGGCCTAATAGCTACAAGATACAGATTAAATGTAGCAAATAGTGCAAAACTTTTGTTTTGACACTTCCCTGCAATTAATTAAGGCCATTGGTGTGGGGGGCATGAGGGGAAGGCATTTGCAAGTGTGTTAACCTGTTCCCTGAGAGGAACCCAGACTGGTGGGATGGCAGAGCCAATCCCCACAGCAGGGCATCCAAGGAAGGCAGCAAATCAGACAAATCCCATTTGATTTTTCCCTCCCTTTTGGCTCAGTAGTTCTCTGTTGGTGATGGAAGTGCAGGGAGCTCACCTGGTCACACTCTTAAAAGAACGGCATCTGCAAAATCTGTGGAGTAAAAACTGTGCTGAAAACTCTGCCTGGTGCTCACTGTCTATCTCTGGAGTGGGCTACAAAGCTGGAATAATAGGAATGAGGAAAAGAAGGAGCAAGTATTTTGGCACGGCTGGCATTATACTTCCAATTTTTTTATATAACTCTGTCACAAATAGTACAGTTCATATAGTCAGGTTTTTTGGTGCAGAACAAATTATTTTCTCCATGGAGGGAGTTGAGGACAGGGTTTAGAGTTAGAGGAAGCAGACATGCAGCACTCTGTTTAGTGCTTCCAGCAGTGAATCCTTTTGCAGRTACTGGCTATTCCCCTCTGTTGATRAAACCACAGCAAGACAGTGAATTAGTGGTCCAAAGTGCCATTCAACATTCAATCAACAAATTGCACACATTTTTCTATTCATTCTACATGAGAATTTACGATGTTTAATCAGAAATTTGGGAAGGAATTGCATTAAGATAAATAATATTTATATATTTAAGATAAAAAAATATTCCCCTTCTTGTTGCATAAACCCTGTGACCTGTCTTTGTGCATGTTGCTGACACTGAAATTCCAAAGACCTGGGTCACTTCTCATTCACATCACCTTGACCTTCCTACCACTCCCACTGAAACCCTCAGGTGAGTTTAGGGAAATGCAGAACAGGACAGRGCAAACAGTTTTAGATTTAAAATCCCTTAACTGTACACAGCAGGAACAAAAGGAGAAATGTTTGAGAAGATTACAACTGAAAAATTACACAATCAACCACTAAATAAATTGGAAAACATTAAATAGAAAACCAAGCCCTCTGGGCAGGCACCCACCCACCAGCTGTAATTCCCCATCACTGAATGTACATGTCTGTCTCCACATTGTGCATTTGGTCCAACACTGCTCCTACTTCCATCATTCTGCTGGATTTGACACAGTGACTCCAGATCAATAGAGARAGTAAAAGAGCTTTGCCTACCCTTTGTACATGTCAGCCTCTCTAARCAGAGCCTTATCCAGCTGATTCAGGGTAACATCAGTTTTAACCCTCTTAGTCACAGAACAGAATTGCTCAGTAACACTCATGGTCTTCAGAGAAACAGCTACYATAAGCATTAGGAAATGCATTAAAATTGGTATTTCTCCATTATTAAGGCMACAGCCAGATCCTGTTGAAAAATCCCTTTTCTCCTGACCAGTTGATCCCTGTGTGACACACAGATACTCTCTGACACACACACACCTCAGCTCTTTCAAAAATCAAACCCTATATGAGTAATGAGAGTCTTATCTTTTTAATTCCTATTTCCCAAAAATAGACATTTCTCTAGTTTAGTTTCYAATCTTCCAACAACAACATTAGCCAACAAGTACAACTTCTCTATATTCATTGTTTATTTACATACAGGAAAGAAATAGCAGGAGAAAAGCAATCTAGCAGATTAGAGCTCAGCATCTGTATTGGAGCTAATACTCAGTGACCAGAAAAAGCTTTTGATTAAGAGAGAATGGTCCCTAATTGCAACTCAAACACAATTGTACTGATAACTGCAGTATCAGAATGATGGTTTTAAATGCATTAGTTAAGAGATTGATAAAAATTTTTTCTCTACTTAAAATTCATGTTTCAATAGATATTATTAAGCCTAACTTAGAAGTTAGTAATTATTGTTCAATTWAAGTGATATCAGGCAGCAGCCCCTTCTGAATGCCGTAAGATTTACTGCAAAGCTTCCTGCACCACCACTCTTTTCCTAAAGGTTGTGGCTGATGTGTGTTACAGGTATCAGCTCAGAATTTCATCTCTGGTGCAAACCAACACCAAAAGAACCTCCACACAACAAATGCACAATTCAGYCAGTGAAACTGGGCAGCACAGCATTGTTGCTCAATCATTCCCATCTCCCTCTCCCAAAGAGCAGTGTCCCTCCTTGCTGGATGCAGAGGCTCCTTACCAGCCAGGCCCTGGGGGTCGGAGTGGCGCCTTTCCAAGATTTTGCATCGCTCCTTTCTCTTCTTGCTCCCTCTGAAGCTGCCAAAACGCTTCATGAGCTGCAGCATGCACTCGCGCGGCSGCAGCTGGCGCTCATGCCCAGGGTTGGAGAGAAAAGAGCAGCACGAGGGGCAAGGGAGGTGTTGCTCACACCAAAAGCCCAGGTGTGAGAAAAGAGCTCTCCAAAAAACAATCTGGCTGCAGAAGAAGTCCAGCTGGGCAGCAGCTCAGCTCTGAGGTGCCTGGCTGTGGTCTCTGGGGAGAGCTGTCCTGCAGCAGGCGGCCGACCCTTGCCCGCCAGGCGCTTCCAGCCTTAATTCCGGCATACAGTGACTGCCCTGGACACGGGGAGAAGTGCAAAGTCTGCCCAGCTTGCAGCCACAGAGCTCTTATACATCAGCTGKCAGAAGCCCCGGAGACCAACACATTTCCCAGTGGATCAGCTCGTGTGGAAAAGGCCAGGAGCCGCCTGCTAAGCTCCCTTGCTCAGGAACTCCTGAGGGAGMGAAGGAGCCACCAGCCCTCTTGAGGGGAACCGTCACGTGCAGCTGGGCATGACCACTCTTCCAGCAGGCTGTAAAAGGAAACCACCCCTGGACAGACAATTCCTGGCAGCAGYGTCCCAGGCACACTGGCACCATGATGTGACATCACCCAACTATTTTGATTCACGTGTGCTGGGTCCTGGGAGGGACAGGAGAGCCCAGCTGACTGTCCCTGAGCTGCGCTCCGGAATGCCCGGCCCTCCACAGCTAATGACKGATGGATTCATGGCATCCAGCTCCTGCCAATTCATAAAAAGAAGGCTGATACTTTCTGGAAACTGTAGCTGGAGCTTCTCTGTGATGTGCCCTCCCCGTGCTGCACATATCCCTGTGCTCAGTGCAGATTGCTCTGTCCAAATTYGCTTTCTGCAAAGCAAAAGGCGCCAGCACAGCTCTTTGTAACCCAGCTAAATCCCCCTCGTGGTCTTTTCAATGAGACAAACATGCACGAGGCTGTTGCTCATCCCAATCAGCCAGGCTGTATGATGATGTTTGGCTCTGAGTCTCTACATTTAGTGCTGTTTATTTTAGGAAAGGGTTGATCATCGTGGGCTGGATCTTGAGCAGCTGGAGAGGGGGTAAGTGTGATCCAAGGCACAGTCAAACCATTGTAGCCAACCTTCCTAAGATCATAGTAAATGCTCTGTTAAATCAAAARCTTTTTTTAAAGTTACAGAGCATCAGCCTTTCCTCTGGACACCATTAGATTGTAAGGCTCAGCTCTTTCAAAAATCAAACCCTATATGAGTAATTATATTTTTAATTCCTAGGAGGAACTGAAGGTTTTATCACCTTTTTCCTCTGCAAAGAAACATGACTTCTTCCTTGTGCCCATGATTGCTTCTGGGACTTAATATCATCAGGAAGAAAAACAAAGCCCAGGCTTGAATGCTGCAGAAAAGGCCTTTATCAACACAGATTCCYTGCAAGCTCTATTTTTTTCAGAAATATACATTAATGCAAGGATGTCTTGGGCCTTCAGKGCCCCCAAGAATATGTGCAGAGGTGACAGCAGGTCCCTCTGTGATCCTCAGCTACCAGAGGCTCTCCCAAGTCTACCCTGCAGAACGTGGAAGAAGACAGTACAGAGGACACCATTGTTCTTTCACCTAGCAACCAAAACAATCAAATTATTACAAAGACACTTAATTGTGTTCCACACAAGGCTCTGAACTGATATCCAAGTGAAGCACAATGATAATTAACGTGAAGCTGTTTCTCCTTCTGACTAGTCCTCCCACTTTCTCTTACCCTCATCTCTGTGGCCTTGTTTCAGCTCTGCAAGTGAACATCCTGCTGCTTTTAACCAAATAACAATCCTTGGCAYTAAATCTCCTGCCAGCACAGTGTGTTTACAAAGCCCCCTCTCCAGCCCCTCCCTTGAGGCTCACTGTTCACCCAGCACAGAGGAGAAGCAAATGGAGCAATGAGCTGAGGAATTAGCAGGGGAAAGTGTCTGTGTTACTTAAATATTTGGTTGAATGTAGCTGTAAGAAGCCTTAAGCTCTGCACACCCCATCTGACTTTGTGTGGCTGTTGGGTACCTGCTGCTGATTCCCTGACTTCTGGGAYTCTGGCTGGGCCCTCCCARGGGCCTCTCCTGTTGGGGGAGACCCTCCTGGAGTGGTCTTGTGTCAGGAAAGAGACACATTGGATCTTTTTGGTCTTCAGGTTCTTGTTTATTGTGATCTTATCTAGAGTTTTGCACGCTGTCTACACCAGGCTCAGCACCCTGGAAAAACACCACAAAAATGGCCAACAATCTCTTGTGCCAAGGTCTTTTAAAGCTAAACTATCCAATTAAGAGCTGACACCTGGATTATTTTCCCTTTTAACCCAATAACTGATCCCACAGAGCTGCAATGTGGACTTTCCTGCCCAATTACAAAATTCCACCCAAACCCAAGAGGAAGGAGGAAGAAGAAGCATGAAGAAGAAACCCAGGATGACACCCTGTGCCCTCCATCTTGCTTCCATCCACAACACACTAAAAATCCCAAAACCTCAATTTCTCACCAAGTGATGCACCTACACTATTCTCTACAATCTATTTCCCACTTTTGTGGATTTTAGTCTATCTTGTAGTCTGGGAAACTTTCTCCATGTATGAGGGTCAAAGTCAGCGCTCCCCTGGGGGTCAGGACACCCCAGAGCAGACAAATATTCCTGGTGCCCTGGGCTTCCACATATGACCACCACATTTACCTCTGCAACTTCATCTGCACTGTCCCCTCCCTTCCCTCTGCCAYGACCATGGCACCACCACTGAGACAGCAGCTGCCCTGGGACAAGCTCTGGATGTCCCCACAAAACACATTTCAAGTGCTGGTTCTCAACCTACTTCCATAAGTCCTTCCCATTTGAAAACCAGCTTCCCCAAACCAAACCTGGATCCTCCTTGCTGCAAACTAAGCCTAGTCATCCTTCCCTCACCATGCACAGGGAGAACAGTGYTCCTCTCTGATCCAGAGTCACCCCAGGCATATTTGACAATAGTTATTTAGTTCCCTGTCCAGTCTTTACTTGGCCAAAACCACAGGAAGTGCTGCCTACATCTCCAATGCAGTGTGAACCTCAAGCTCCCTCTGTTTCAGAAAAGCATTCCTCGTTCTGCAGGGGCCAAAGGATTGCTAGGAATGATTTAATGTTATCAGAAAGCAAAAATTTTAAATCCCTTTTTAATGAGATAAGAATTGCTGTGGCTTCAGCATGGAAACAGCCCCCTTTTTGATGGCAACCAAGGATAAATAGTCACTGATGACCTTTTCAAGCAGGGCCMTTGCACCAGGAGGGCTCATTTCCCCTTATTAAGGGAAGCAGTAAGACTCTAATGTTTCTACACAGAGCTACTAGAAAATGAAACAGCACTGTTTAACAACTGACTTTCACAGTCATTTGTTAAAAAAGCACTAAGTGTTTTGGGTATAATCAGTCTGTCTCCCACAGCTAATGGTCTAGCAGATACTTGCACATTTACACCAGGTACTACATCTTCTTAATGATTCCAGTGCAAGGATCTTGTAAAACTAATAATAAAAAGCTGTGCTTCAAAGTGTTCCTTTGGGGCCATCTATGTTCTGGAGATTGAAAACACAAATCCCTTCCATCCCCTCCAAGCAACCATGAAATGTACTCTTGTCAAGCCACATTAATTAGTTAGCCCATATTACGATTTTTTAGCTGCATAAGGATAACACCATGCCCCTCCAAAAATCCTACATGAACTCACTCTGAGAGATACCAAGCAATGGGCAGCTTAATAAAATTATTTTTGGGGAGGGAGCAAACAAACACTGGTATATATGTGAGTGAAACACTTCCCTAATCCCATTACATCTGCAAAGTTCACCAGACCACAGCCCAAAAACCTCCATCCCTGCCTGGGCTCCCTCTTTTTGATGCTTTTTGCTTTTAAGTTCTCCACCTCTCAGGATAAAAGAACCTGCCCCCAGTGATTTACCATGGTTCCTCAGGCACAAACATAATAAAAATTTTTTTTTTCTGGAGGTGATGTGAAGGTTTGTTCTATGAGGTAGAATTGAGTGTTCAGATTTGGTCACCAGAYAGAAAATATGGAAAATGCCATCACACCAAACAAGTGCAGCCACCACACATTAGAGCTTTGAAACACAAAYTGAGTCATCCTTTTCACAGAGGTGTAAATTCTGTGCCATGGGGAAAATACTTTTTAAAACTGGTATTTCAAACAATTTCCTCAGTTGCCTTTTAAACAGGAGCTTGAACTTGATATACAAATGCAGCAGTAGAACACAGGGCAAGCAGTGGGGGCCAGTTAATACTATCTAATTTATTTTCATGTGAAAATGGAAAAAACAATGTTTTCCTCCTCGAAATTTAAGAGCTCATTTAGCTCAAAACAGGAAGGCTGAGAGGAATATGTATCCCCTTARTGACAATTACTGTTTGAACTGGCTGCTGACTGCAAATCAGCAAAACCAAGTATTTCCCTTTCCTCATTGCTGAGAATTTCCTTGTTTAAAGTGCCCTCTGTTTTTGTCATTGCTAAGAGAAATAAAGTTCAGATCCATGCTCAGAAAGGTAAAGCATGAATYGTGCTTACATTTCTACATGGATCATGTTTCTCTGCCATGTTGTCCTAAAAGTTCCCCCTAATTTGGATTCTTTTTCTAATTTTCATTTTTTAAACTCTGCATAATGATGTTGGCAAAATGGAACATTTTCTAATGCTGTCAGTGGTGCTGGCACATGCTTACACATCTTACAACACCAGACTGATCTTAACTGCAACCATACTTCATATAAACAGAAAATATGGAAAATATGTCAAAATAACATGCAAGTAAATATGTAAAAGAGATCTTTGCTCAAAAGAAAAGCCACTCAAGTCCAATGCACAATAACAAAAAGCCAGTTTAGCCTGAACACCATTTGCAGGCTGATTGAACAGAACATATAGCCCATGTTTTCAAAGAGAAACACAAACTACCACTTTCTCCATCTGCTCCAAGCCCAGCTCACACCCCATAAAAGAATTGCAAGTTTATGACTCCAAGCTGAGCTCAATTACTTCCCATAATCATAACCAAGTGTTTCTCTGTAATGAGCTTTCATCCCCCTTTTTTAATACTACTTCATGCTGCTTTCACTATACATTAAGAAATATTTCAATCTCTAAAAAAATCTGTTAGAAAAATCTAAAAGTTTAATTTCACTTCTTTCCAGCAGTCCCCTAAGGTGCCCACTGTATTCCCCAGAACTCTTGGTAAATTACTTATAAATTACATCCTGGCATCTTTGTGATGTTTTCCTATCCTACCTTTCCAGAGCTTGTMACACAAACCAGCAGCAATGGTAGTGTTGGCATAATTGTGATTTCTAGTAAGAAAACCACTTTTTCAGACCCAGAGTATCTATCCCAGAAGAGCAATAAGCTGGGACTGATGACTGTGATCCCATCCAAACGATAATTTTATCATTTCCCCATCCTTCTAATAAACTTGGTGCATATGTTTCCAGCACTCACTTCAACAATTTCACGTCTATTGTGAAAAACTGAGCTGTTTTTAAATGCATCACAATCTGGCTGTGCTCAAAACACCAGAACAGTATTCAATSCAGGAAGTACAAGATGTCTGATGACAACACCACTTCTAAAATTTAGTAAGTTCTCAGCTAAAGAAAAACATCTCAGCAGTAACTTCTACAAAATAAAAGAAAAAAAAGAAACAGCAGAGATAATAAATTCCTTAGAAGCATTTTCCACTTGGGCTTTTCTCATCACTTCTTGCTTCTCTTTATTCTTGCTTCTCTGAAGTCTTTCAAATACATTGATCCACAAAACCTTGGGCAAGAGATAGAATTCACTGGAACCTCACAAATCTCCTTTTTGTTCTCTTCTTGTCCTCCTTCCTTTACTRCTTCTTCACTTCTCATGCAGAATTGGAACAGATTAAATGATGTCAAAGTTAAAATGGGCATTGTAGGGCCTTCAGTTTGAATTAAAGTCTTAAAACCAGCATTGAATGCAACACAAAGAGAATGTCAGCAAATGAAATAAGAGAGAGATTACTCAAAAAAAAGTAATATGTTAGGGATGGCCAGTACCTGAAAAGTGAAATTTATACAACTATCCCAATACTCAAAGAGAATAAGAGACTAAAAAATCAGAGCATCACTACTCTACAACTCTACAGAAATACAGGCCTGCACTGATTCAGTCTTTGGAGATTTATTTGGAAAGAAGAGAAGAAAAAAGAAAAAGAAAAAGAAAAA
>JACDOX010000103.1:1423121-1439824 GCA_014549065.1 Cardinalis cardinalis
CAGTGCTCAGTTGTCCTTGCATGTGAACCCTACACAAACCAGTCACCCCAAAATGACCCATTGCTCTGCCACAGTGGGTGAAACAAAGACATAAACATGCTATATTTATACTACATACATAAAATCAGAGACAGTGGCCAGCAGCATCCTATTAGACCTGTGAGACAACACAGAAATGCTGACTGAAGAGAAAATTGAACCCCACCTTGAAAGGCTAAATGCTTAGATAATGCTTGGGAAGCCTTTCCCATTCCTGACTCCAGCAGTTTCACCAATGACTCTCCCACTCTTCACTGGTTAAAAATCAGCAGCAAGGGAGCAGCAACTTCCAGAGGAATGAAACATTCCCCACCAATCTCAAGGGCAAAGGAGGATTTGTGTGCCTCTCCTGCTCTTTGATGCTCTGATGGTGCAGAAGAACCTGAAACCTACATTGAGGTCACCTATAGGTGTTTACATAAATGTTGTTTTGGCAGTGAGAGCAGGATCTTGTAGCAGTGAGCTGAACTGCTCATGAACTCAGGCACAAAGCTCACAAAATCCCAAGGACTAGCCAGGGTATCCATGGGAAGGACTTCAACARTTATACAGCCACTGCCAGTCTGGTTACACCAGTGGCCCAGGACACTGCCCAGGACTCCATCCTGATGCACTGAACACAGGAGTGATGCCAAGAGGGAAAATTCCTACAGGATCAACCAACAGTGCATTCTTAATACAAGTGGGATTGCTCCAGCCAGGGGAATGCAATAGAAAGGGAAGAATCCTCTGTGTAGAGGGGACTGCASTGAAATCCACCCCCCTGCACAGTCTTTTTGAATTGCWGCAAATCTCTTCATCTGTTTGTTCAAGCCTTAGTAAAATACAGTAGACCTTTTCTTAAAAAACAATACAAGGGATTTWAAAAAAACCCAAACCTGCACCAAAACCACAAAAAACCCCAGAAAAAATAAAAACCGAATGACCTCCCCCGGCAAAAAAAACCCCAAAGCCCAAAACCAAACAGAAAAGCCCAGAAATGCCCCCCAAAAAACCCAACAACACAACCCCCCCAAAAAAACAAAACAAAACAAAAAAAAACCCAAGCAAACAAACAGAAAAACCAAACCACCAAACAAAAAAAAACCAAAATGCCACAGAAAATCCAGAAAAAAACCCTCAAGATCTGTCTTCATTTTCTACTTTCACTTTTCCAAGAAACTAATGATTCAGAAGCATCATTAGTTGTAAGCAAAGGAATAAAGCCAAGTGCTTTGCATGCTTTAATGTCATAATAACTGAACAACTGGCAAACCAGCTCTGGTAACTTCCCAGGATAAACACCTCAGGAACCAYCACCATCTTATATATACAAAATATATAGATAGATAGGTGATATAGATATAGATAGACRTAGATATATAGAGAGAGGAAGTTTACTAGGATTAGTTTTCCAAATATGCCAGAAGAGATGGTAATATAGAGAGAAAATATACATTTTTCTCACACACATGAGGTCTGGAAGAGAAAATCTTTCTGGTTTCTTTTTCCAGGTTTTGTTGTTGTTGTTGTTGTTGTTTGTTTTAATGGGGTGTGGTTTACATTTTTGCACCCGTATCACAGGGAGCAATTTTGATAGCAAAAGAAATTTTACTGATTTTAAAGAGAGATGAAAGCACTGTGAGAAAGACAGACTCTGCAGCTTTTTGAGGTGGTACAGAGGCACCTTAACAATCTCCAAAGGTACAGAAGGGACGAAGAAAGAGACAGTGGACATGTATGGGAAAACTGGATTGTTTTACTCTTGATWATGATCTAGAAACCACCCAAGTATTTCCCATTTATTGATGATTCTACCAATTTAACTAGCAAATTGGGTAAAAAGGATCCCCAGGATCCAGCTAAAAAGCTGCTGTGACTGTGGGAGCCACAATCTTACAATTCAAAGGATAGTGTGGAACAGCTTGGGTGGTGAAAAGTTCCCTGTTCATTCATTGTATGAGTGAAAACACCAAGCACTGCAAAGTTCAGAGCTGTTATTTTTAGGATTGTGTGAAAATTCTCAGTGGGTTGGCTGGGACCAACACAGACATGAACTAGAGAAAGCTTAGAGTCTTTATTCCTYGAGATGACAGAAGGGCTGGAAACCTGGGAGCTACAAGGCAGCAAGAAAATATTCCTGAATAAGCCAAGCCTGCCATTCTGCACACACAATACCTGGCAGGAAAAAGAAAACCAGTCTGAAACYTTTCACAGCAGCTAATGATAAAGGGAGAGACTGGCAGGGCTGTCAGCTGTGTCCCTGGGGATCTGCTTCAAAGCCAGAGTGGGAAAGGGGCAGCACCACTGCCACTCCTTACACAACATTTCCTTGCTCATTTATGTTTTAGGATCCCATTMTGAATCAGAGGATCCGTGCTCAGGCACATCCCAGCTGACACTTCATTTGCAGCCAGCATCTTTCCCTGCTCACCTCCTCAAAACAGCTTGAGCCTCAAGCTGAGAGACTTCTGGAATCATGGAATCTCTTTCAGTGTGACTTACCTTAGCAATACATTGGGCCAATCACAATACTGCTTGYACCTTGTCAAGTAAATTGAAAATTATCTAAAATACTACCACAGATGAGCAGAATTTGTTGCAGAGAGCATCAGATCCCCAGGTCTTGTCAAGGTTCATGCAGTGGCTTCAGTGCTTAAAGTAGAAAGCACTCTACCCAGTAGCTCTCCTGTCCCTAATCCTTAAATTCCACATCAAGAAACAAAGCAGAAGCTCAGTGTTATGGTCACAGAGCTCTGGATATMTCCAGCAGCAGAGACTCTTGAATTTCTTGGTCTGCCCCAAAAGATTCCTGCCTCCTTAGTCCTTCCCTCAGGTGCCTCTGCTCTCAGGGGTACATTTCTAACACAGGCCCAGGAGCTTTCTCCCACCTGGTGCAATTCCAGCTCTCAGAGTCAAGGTTGCCTAAAACAGCCTGTAAAAACCTACCCATGTTCCAGACTGAACACTTTTGTTATTATTACATATTTGTGGAAAAAACCACTCCATCATCACCTGGCAGCTGGCAATAAAGGCTGGCAAATCTGACCCTCAGCTTATTTGCAAGCACGTCACTGGAGCAAAAAAAAAATATTAAAACCTCAGTGCTAACAGACACAAACAGAAATTACTGCTCCAAGCCACATATTCCTTTAAACCAGGTAGGTTGTTTCCAGTCATAATAAAATATATTCAGAGCAGAGGAAGGGAAGAAGAAACACTGAAATGTAATTGAGTATGGCACTAACAGACTTTGGTTTTATTCTAAACTCTGCTATCAGGCAACTGCACAGCCAGGAAAAACCCACATCATCTCTGTGAGGGCTTCAGATGAAAATCTGCTTTCAGATGTTACTGCACTGCAAGAGTCTCATGCTCAGACTAATCCCTTTTCTACTCCTATTAACCAGAGAGTTAATTAAAAATCTGAAAGAAAATAAAGACCCACAGCAGAAGAAGTAGATTTTTACAGTGACCACAGGTTTCTGGCTTTCCTCCCTGTTTATTTGCTGTCTATATCCATTACTGACCTATGTGTTCATAGCAAACAGCAAAAATTCCTGTGTCTTGAGGAATTGCCCAGAAAGGGGTAAGTGCAGGGTGGAAAGCACCAGCCCTCAACCCAAGGGAACAAACTTCCACTGGCCTCAATAGCAAAACCCAGGCTCATTGCCAGCAAAACTGAGCTTCTCAAGATATCTTTAAATYAATTTCTGAGTGGTTTTTTTCCTGCACGTGTTAAAAGATGTGACCCAAGCTCCTGTGCCAAGCACAGCACTGGCTAGGAAGGTCCTGCTGATCTTTGAATCAGAGCCCTCAACACCACCAGCCTAAATCAGCCCTTCAAATTCCCCCTGCRCCCTTCAGTTCTTCCTATTTACAGTCACCTGCTACAAAATTCACACTCTTAAATGACATTAATTAATGAAACCTCACCAAAACATGGAGAGGATCCACTCAGGCTCATGGACAAAGCTTTGGGGAAGGTGGAAGCAGAGAGGGATGCTGCTGTCCCAGCCTTTACCCATCCTGCCTGCACAAATCCAGCGTGGGAGGGAACATGTGGGGCACCAGCAGAGCCCAAAGCACTTTCTGCTGCTCAGCAGCTCCCTGTGCATCTCACCCTCTGTGCTTATGAGCTACACAGCTCCATGTCAGCAGCAGGTTTTTACTGGGTTTTTGTGGTACCCCCTTTCATGAYTGGGAAGCTCCATGTGTCTCCACAGCCTTTCCTTGGTTGCTGTCACCAGGCACCTCCCCAWGTCACAGATGGTTTTGCTTTCTGCTGCAAGGGCACAAAAGATGCAGCCATGCCTGGGGAGTGCTCAGTGCTCCCTGAGCTGGTCCACAGTGAAGAATGGAGCTGGCTCTTCAACAGTTTCAGCTGCTCAGTCCCACTGTGTTAACAATACCAGCACAAACCCACTTGCATTCCTCCAAGGACGGGGCAAACCAGGGTCCTTTCTTCACAGCACTGAGCCCACCAGGCTGCACCCACCAGTCCCACCTCACCCCTTTAAGGCTGCAAATCAAGGGCTTCTCCCTCTCCTTTATTAGCATTGTTAGTGCATTCATTAAGTTCTTAACCTCATTTACCTCCTTGGCTTTTGCACCATGCAAAAAGAAKGAGGAAAGAAGAGCTGGAGGCTTCMTTAGGACAGCAAAGGGCTCCTCTAATCCTSCAGCCTTCAGTGAAGGAGCAGAAATTGCTTATAAATAGCTCAGYTGAACATGATTCCTTCCCCAATGCACAGCAAATATCTGTTCCAAGACAGAGGATAAGAAACTTTGGGGAAACAAAGTGCCAGGTTTAGAGAGAAACACAAGTTCCCAGCCATGAACTCCTCACAGGATTTTTCCCTCAGAATTTTTGCAAGAYGTGCATGTGCTGTGTGCTGCTGACCCTCACATCTGCTGGATGGACAAGAAAGTAATTTCTAAGAATTTCAGTGATGTCAGGCATTTTCTTTTTTTAATGTGACCATAAAGTGGCAAAAGCTGTCCGTGGCACTGGCAGTAGCTTAACAAGAAATGTTGACGTTGCCTGGATACTGAGTCCTGCTCCAGCCTTGGATTTGCCTGCATGTCTGCACTTGACAGGAGTAACTCTTTGGCATTTTAGGTTTTCTTTAATATTTTGAGATCTGTGCAAATATCTCGCCTTATTCAGATCCCTCCTTCTCTCTCCTCCCCACTTTTTTGTTTTGTAAAATGCAAACTAATTCCTCAACCATAGTAAAGACATAAATAAGAAGCCATAAAAATTTTTTTTCTTCTTTTTTTTTTTCTCCAGGTTAATCCTTTCAGTTATATAAACACTTTATAAAATAACATGGCAAAAGTAGAYGAGAATCTTTTTATGTGATTAAGACTTTCTCCTCCTTTCCCAGTGACAGTATTTCATGCCTTGCATTTGCCACTGCTGAGATTTGCTCAGCTGTCTCTCCGTGACCTC
Organism: Cardinalis cardinalis; assembly: GCA_014549065.1. Taxonomy (NCBI): domain Eukaryota; kingdom Metazoa; phylum Chordata; class Aves; order Passeriformes; family Cardinalidae; genus Cardinalis; species Cardinalis cardinalis. The sequence continues at coordinate 1,428,595 of JACDOX010000103.1, forward strand.
CAAAGCAGAAGGCAGCAGGATTTAACATTGCTTCTCATGGAGAGCTTACAGTAAATCACTGCWGCTGGGTATCCATGGAGGCTTGGGAAAAAAGAGCATTATTAAGTATCTGCTAATTTTTTGTTACAGTGGATGGACTCCAGGTTTTCATGGATGGCAAAAATCCAGCTACTCCAAAGGGAAGTGAATTTTTCCCAGTCTTTCCCTTTATTGCTGCTCTGCTCCCAGTCTGATTTGTGCTTTAGTGTTTGGAGAAAAGAGTTCTGGATGCCATTTAAWGAAGTACTGTAGTGTTTTATTATCCTTTATGGTAAAGAATTTGGAAGGACTTTGGAGAGCTTCATGCAGAAACAGAAACAGGACCTCAGTGCATATAAAAAAACAGCTCTAAACTCCTCTTCCTGCTAGATGACAGAGAAGTAAAAAACATCCACTGCAGACAATTGCTCCAGTCTGGTCCCTGACATGGTTCCCAAGTGAGGAATGATGCAGTTACCCTGCTGCCCCACAGCAGCAGATTTCAGCACCCTTGGGGTTATTTTCCAAAGGAAATTATGTGCTGTTCGGATACTTTCTTTAGTGTCACTTTTCAAATTTATCTAATAATGTCACAGGATTTCAGTGAGCAAGCAGGTCTTCCAACAATGCCACCCCAATCATCAGGTCCCCATTCCTGCAAGCCTTTCTATACTGGGGAATGACTCAGTTTAGCCATGCTRAAGCAAAGGGTATACTCTCCTTCCTCTTCCAGTTCTTCATAAAAAAAAATCCATATATTTTAGCACTAAACATCATGACTGCAGCATCTCAAAAKGGTAAATGAAGCTTGAATGCAACAAGAGCAGGTACCACAATCTCATAACTCTTCCCAGCTGATGCCAAGCACAAAGCAGCGTGAACACGTGAAGTTCATCTATTCAATGTAATCCTGTTTTCCCTCTCATTACAGTGGTAGCAGATGTGAGATTTTGGGCATTGTTGGCTTTAACAGCTCTGTAGGGAGGAGAAGACACTTTCCTGTTGTAGCACTYCAAATTTTAAAATTTAAGCACTGGCAAAAAATTTACTCAAAAAGTTGACATTGACAAAAAAAAAAACCACCAAAAAACCAAACTGATGGAAACTTTGAAGCAGAAACAAACCCTGAAAAATATCTCTTCTTCTTGGCTTTAAAACTGGAATGGACAAAATGATAGGCAGAGGAAAGAAAGGCGGAGATGACTCAMCAGGCTCATTTTGTGGTGATGCCTTTTGCTGTTGCCTTCCCCAGTCTGATGTTGCTGGAACCATCAGAGCACTTGGATGTGTTTGAAGATGCAAAAGTCAGAGCATGGAGGCAGTGCCAGGAGGCTCCCACTGAACTTGGGCACAAGAAAAGCCTTCTCCCACTGCACACTTCTACTTAAAAACAAAATGCAATAAAGGAGTGAAAATGATGGTGTGAGTGCTGATAATGGCACTCTCCAATTCTCTTTTCCAAGCACAGGTGAGGCTCCCAGCCCAGCCCAGGGCAGCTGGRTCCTCTCTGGTCTCTCTTGGCTAAACCAGAGCCAAACATGGCAAAGCCCTGGCACCACTGCTGTAGCTCTGTGCTCTGCTGGCATCTCTCCTTCCTGAGTTTGTAGCTGGGCTCTCCAGGGAAGCAGCTGCAGGCACTGGATAGAAGTTTTCCATTCTGCAGCACAGATTTTTTACACATTSTGCTTTGTAAGCTCCTCCACTGACAACGTTCACTGTCTCCATATCCCAGCTTTCCAAACAGAGGGGCTGTAGGGATTTCCACTGAYAGCCACTGTGGCTTCCAGCTGCTTCCAACAAAGCTCCAGACACTCTGCCTGAGAGCTCATCCCAAAATGATGGGTGACTTTAACAGCAGCATGACTCCTGGCCAGCCCTCAGCAGCATTGGCTTAAATGCCACTTAATTGCAGTGAGATGTCTTTAATAACAAAAGCCATGCCAAGAAACTGTGGTTGGAACAAGAGCTGACCTAAGGCCAGTTTCCAAAGGGGTCTCAATCCCCTCTTCTCTCACTTGTGGCTTCCTGGGTGCTGCACCACCTCTCCTGGGTCACTGAGGGACTGCAGCCACCCACAGCTTCTCCAGCTGCCAGCACAGCCACACAAAGTGAGGAGCCTTTCCCCAAATGTCACCTCTGGAAAAGCCAGAAGTGCTCCTCCAGCACTGCTCTCTGAGGCTGGGGACAATCCCAAGGTAGCCACCATCCTTGGGTGTCTGGTGGGCTTTGTCCCTTAAAAAACTATCTGAGATTTCAACTCTCTTCATCACCCCTAAACTCTGTGGTTAAATGAAAAAGAAACACATCAGCATGGGGCAGGACCCCTCTGATGACACCTCCCCTGCACAGAAKCTCCACACACCCCCCACACCACCCAAAAATCAGGAGAGCCTTGTCTTTCAGGATTTATCTGACAGCATGGATGTGTGACTATTGCTACATGGAGATGTTCCATATAACACACAGAAATAAAACATGATAATCTTCTTATTTGCATTTTCATATTCCAGTATTTTTATATATTCTTCACTCCAATGGCCTGGATAATACCAAAGCATAAATCCTCTTTGCTTAAACAAACTTCMAGGGACTGTGGCCTATCACAAAGGAATCCCAAAGGAATTGCTATTTATTATATACACCAATGAAATGGAGAAAAATGTTAAATCTCAGCTTCTTTTTTGGTCTTTGTTTCTACAGCAAACAGGGAAAAGAAAAATGTTCTTAACATCTGCAACAAAGCCCAAATCTGTCACTCCACAGCCGCGGCTTTGACCATTTCTCTAAATTTAGAACATCTCTCCCTACCTGCCTTCCCTTCCCACTAGTCAGAATTTGCTGATAATCCACCTATTTTTCTGCAAACTGGGCTTCTGATGCAACAAAATCTAAAGAGCTGTACAAGTGGGTTTGCATTAATCCCCACCATTTGTCTGAAAGATTTCTGTGAACACCAGCAAACATACAAGATGTCAGATCAGCAATTCTCCTCATTACTTACTATTTATCCCTTTGATTGCATCAGAAGGGTTTTCCTCTGGGTTTTAAGGACAAAACTCAACACTTAGATCCCCATGTAGAAAACTATTGCTTATTGTTCACCACCTTCACAAGGGGGATGAGCAAATATTACTGAAATCAGCCAAAATATTTCTGGGTTTTTCTATTTGGTGGGTTTGGGTTTTGTTTTGTTTTTTTGTTTTGGTTTGGGTTTTTTTTGTTTTGTTTGGGGTCTTTGTTTTGTTTTGGAGTTTGTTTTGTTTTGTTTTGTTTTAAGGAGGTCTTTGCTTTTGTCTTCAGATCAACTGACTTAGATGGTTCAGCAAGGATTTACTATTAATTTCAGGCACCCAAATCTGGAAATTGTTCCGCTGGTTCAGAGCCCAGTGATAAACTGTGAAAAAGTCAGATGTAGTAAATCCAATGTCCTTAAATGCACATAACAGAGCAAAAATTGATTTTCATGGAGGTAGAAATAGAWTTTAAACAGCTTTGCTGCAAGAGGCAATACTTTCTTCTAAAAGATGAAAAAACTCAGCTAACCACACATTCATTTTTGAGGTTCACTCTCCTGAACAAGTTTGAGCTGGTGCTGCCTTGCTGAGGACTCCTTTGCCAAAAGCCCWTTTCTATCAGCTGGCTGCTGGTTTCAGTTGCCACTGGTGCTTCTTGTCTTTCAGAAATCCTCCAAGGAACACTGAACATGGCCAAACTCAGCCCTTCTCTACCACACACAAAGGAGGCAGCMCTAATATAGATGCTAAACACAGAATAAATCCCACAGGCAGTGTTTGCCACCTGTAGCTGCTCTTGCTCCTGTATTGAGCATTATCTCACATGAAATTCTTTCACCTTCCCTCCAGAAAGTCTTGGCCTTTGTGCAGTTTAGATGTGCACCTCTATTTTGCATGGATTAAAGGCACTTTTGGCCTCTGGATGCTCAGTGCTCTGGGGCATGTCAGTGTGAAAGAGGAATTGAAGCAAAGGCTTTAGTGCAAACAGCTTCATCCTGTTGGAGCCACGGCTCAGGTTGCCAAGTGCAGTTCTCTCACCATTAAACAGTTTCATGGAAAGGCTGTGAACATGAAGAGCTGTGGAAACCTTATACTGAGGTTAAGCAAACAAACCTGACACCAGACCTTCTGCCCAGCTCAGGCAGGCAGTAAAGCAGATACACTCACAGTCACCCTGAAATAAATGCTCTGTACTCCCAAAGAACTGTGTTTGATGAAGAATATTTGATTCATGGWTTACCTCCACACGTGCTACTCAGCCAAAATTTAATTGCATGCATTTATCAACACAATTAAATGTCTACCTTGATATGGAGTGTCATATCCTGACCTGAGAGCAATGTCAAACTCTCCTGGGATGAGGAGAGAAGTAGATTTCCTGAACAACTGCTGAAATTCCAGTTTGGAGGAAGGGATGCTTTTAGTCCCTGATGTTTTAATTGGTTTAGAAGGGGGAAAAAAATAAAACCAACAAAACAAAATGACAGAAAGAACAGTCAAAGGCTCTTAGCTCAAAACCCAAGCCAAAGCATTTCCAGGCAGGCAGGGCAATGCCAGGCTCTCCACACAAGAAGGAGAAGCAGTGGGATGCCCACAGGAGGGCACCTGGGCTTCACAGTGCTGGAGGAGCTGCCAGGGAGGTGCAGCCTGGGCTGGCACAGCGTGGCACAGCTGCCCCCACGCTCCTGCCACCCCAGTGCTGTGTCACACCCACACAGGGCTCCCTCCCCTGTGTCACCCCAGTGCTGTGTCACACACCCACACAGGGCTCCCTCCCCTGTGCCACCCCAGTCCTGTGTCACACCCACACAGGGCTGCCAGCCCTGCACTCACCCACATTTGGGGCTCAGAGAGCTGTAAACAGCAGGAGACGCTGCAAGAAGCAAACTACAAAGAAAGCCACCGCAGCTGCCAACAGATAAAGTGTGCTTACAGGAAACCCAAGGCAAGCTTCAAAATAATTTAACTAAAGAACTGAGGTGCTTTGATGGTTGATCATCAAAGGCTCTGAGYACTTGTTTCACATATCAACTACACACATTAATATTTTCATCATCTAAGACAAGAGGTTTTTTTAAGATACAGAAGAATGTTCAAATACTCTGTGAACTGCAAAAGAAAAGGGCACAACAGAAAGTTTATATAGAAAAAAAATCCAAAACAACAACAAATCAAAGCCAAACAATCCACAACCCTTTTTTTGTTTTSTTTTGTTTTTARACTAAAATAAGAAAASTTGGATTTCATTAACACTTGGTGCCCTTCCTAGAACTACCTTTCCTTGCTGAGAAGGTGGTTGAGTCTACTGATCCATCTTAGAGATCTCAGGCATAGGGACCTTTGTAARCTCTCTGCTGGCTTTAGGTTTGTCATTTAGCAGTCACCACTGCTGGTTTTAGGACTGTCATAAATCAGTTAATTTCTGCCATTTGGCTCTTTCAGCAATGCTCTGTTCAGCTGTTCAGCTGGATAACAAATTCTAATACCCAAGCAGACCAAAGGGGCAGCGCTCTGTGAGAACACCAATTACAGATTATTGCCAGAGATGGATAATCAGAGATTACTGACTAAAATCTTCCCTTCAGAAAGTTTTCTATTCAGGGCATTGCTCTCAAAATCACATTCACTACAACATTTTCGCTTACTCCAGCTTCACACTGTACCCCCACAAATCCTCCTCTCCCTGCCCCATCCTTTGCACATTTTTGTGGAGCATCCCCACACACCCACTCAGCAGCACAAACCATTTCATACAACACTGGTGCAGCACAGAGAGGCCAAATCACAAAATGGTGCAAAATCTGGGGAGCATGGAGCTCTGGCTAACATGCATGTTTGTGCCTGTGAGTAACAAAATGCTTTTATAAACCTGAATTGGGTCCTTTGCACAGTGCTGTCCTTCATTCAGAATGTCCCACACTGTGCCAGGGAAGCTTGTCAGAAGTTTTGATGGATTATCAATCAAATTTATTGAAAGGTTCTGATGGATGGGAACTGTTCATAGATCACTGTCCAAAAATTAGACCCAAGACCTGTTTTCTGCCATCAGTAGAAGACTTTGCCTGTCATTTTAAACTAAGAGCATGACTTCTAGCCTCCTCTAGCTGATGTGTTTATTATTCTACTCACAATAAACCTCAAATCAATTAACTCACTGAGCTAGAAAATTCTGAACTAATTAATCTTAGAAAGAGGCATCTCTGTTGTACTTGGCTTTGACAAAGGAAACATGAGCTCACTTTGGTCAAAGAGAAAGCAGCATGGAAAGATTCAGCTGCACTACACAGATTCAGGAGAACAGGAATTAGATCAGTGACACAGGTTGGAATTATACTATTTCCACAGCAGTTTCACTGCTGTCAAACTACAAGGACAAAAGACTTCTTCCTAGATCTCCTGATTCAGATTGATATTTATTTGACTTACTATGGCAATGGGGAAAAAATCCTCAACCTGGCACCATGTAGAGCTTAATACTTTTTACTCTGCTTTTCCACATTTCCTCCTCCCAGTACCAACAACCTGCTTCTAAATTTGCTGTACAGACCAAATGGGCTAATGCCARCTCCAGTGTGAGATGATCACTACACACCTTGAAGGTGTTCCAGCCCTGAGTGAATCCAAATCCATGAYCCAGGCTCTCCTTGCCCAGTTCATGACTCTGCCAGTGACTGCTGAAAGTGAGGAGTTGCTAAAGCAGCTCCTGTGAAGGTTTATAGACACTGCAGTGCCTGCCCATGGTTATTTCCCATACAAATGGGGATGTTACCTTCAGCTGGCTCTGTGGTCAATGGGAAGATGTACATGTGGAAGCAGGGAACAAATCTAGAAAACCTTGCAGGCAGTAGCAGAGTCTGTGTGAAGTCTATAAACCCCCCTAGTCAAATCACTGGTTATCAGCAGAGCTCTCCTTCAAGAGGTTTTCACAGCCCCAAAGGYTGAAAAAGCAAAGGCTCATTCCCACAAAGCCCATAAGCTGAGACATGATAGTGATCAGCTCCTYGCCCTATTGACTCTCACCATGCACAGCAATTCACCATCATTTTTATGGGGCTTATTTTATTTTTAAAATCACACCAAGCTCAGTCATAACTCACACTGACCCAAAAGGGCTACATATGAGCTGGCCTGAGCCTGGGATTTAACTGTATTTTACCACTCCATGACACACACTGTATTCCTCAATCCATGCATTTTTCTGCCTCATGATCAGGTTCTTTCATTACAAATTTTTCCAGATCAGAAAACTGATTGAGTCAACATTTATCATGTTTATTCAGCCCATTTTTGAGGCATTTCCCAAGCACTTTATCTAAGAAGCTGATAACCCATGATATCTGTAAAACTTGGATCTGATACCTTAAGTCATTATTATTCTTCCAGACTCCAAACACACAATCTTGGATGCACAATGCTTTTTCAGTGGAATTAGGACAAGCATTCACTTAGAATCAGAAAAAGCAATGTACTTTTAAATGTGTGAACAAACCTACTTAAATAAATAGGATTTCTCCAGCACTTAAAAACAAAWACTTGCTTAAGGACCAAATTCTGAAATAATTGATCAAAAGGGAAAATGGACTCATAAATATAATTGAAGGTCTGCTCCTACATACATTCTCAGATTTGTAAAATACAGATAGCTAAATATAAACAGCCCACAACCACAAACATTTCCCCCACAATTTATTTCCAAATGATTTCCTGTGATTAGCCAGCTTAAGACAGCAAAGCACTCACTTTAGCTTTACATTTCTGCCTGTGTGGAAAAATCACCTGCACATCAGCAATGCCCTTCAGACAACTTTTATCAAAAGACACAAAGAAGAGCAGCAGTTCATCAGCCTTTGGACATGTTCAATCTGCAGTTTCTATTTCCCCTTCATGCCAGCAGCAGTCTCTAAGAGAGCAAATATAAAACTAAGGTCTTGTCCATACAGCACAAGAAATAATAGTTTGGTTATTATTAAAAAGWTTGATTATTTGCAATACGTTTCACAGCTGAAATCCCAGGAAAAGAGATAAAAAATGGGAATGAATGCAGACACAGGAAGTTAAGGACTGAATCTTTTTTTATTTTAATGACTGCATATAAATCATTAGAAATTTGAAGACAATCTGAAAAATCCTTCTTGCCTAGACAGAGAGGGGAGGAATACAGAAGCATACTGGATCTGTTCCCCCTGTGCAGACAGGACTGACCACGAGAAACTAAGGTGAAAAGGGAAGCACATAGAAAGATATCTCCAAATAAACTAAGAACAATCACCATAGGCACGTTTTAGCCAGACAAATCATCTGCTGCTGACAGCAGACATCAGTAACTGGCAGCAGAAATGGTGCTGAACCTGGCTGCTCTTTGGCCACGTGTGCAGCACCAGCCTTGCTGCAGCAGTGCTGACACATTCTGTCTGCAAAAAGTCATTTTTCTGGCGCAGATGAGACCAAAATGAACAGTGCTGGTCCCCTTGTCTGCCTCTGAGGGCAAAGCAAGCTTGAAAATGGATGAYCAGATGTCCTTGCACACCAGTACTGAAAAATAAAGCAAGACAAACAGCTTTTCTCCTTTGCCAGGCTTTATGGGCTGACTGTGGAAGAGTCTGCATCACCCTCCAAGGTGGACCTGGACCAAGCAGCCCTGTCCTTGTCCTCCTTGTCCTGCAGAGTGGTCACAGCCACAAATCAAAGTTATGTTTTGCCCTTTCCCTCTGCATCCCACCTGCCTGCCCATTCAGAAGGTTGGGGCGCTGTGAAGAGAGGAGAACTGGAAATGGTCTCTGTGTTCAGGGTCCTGGTGCAGGCAGGAATTGATGGATCTCTGCAGTTGTGGCCCAAAGGCTGAGAGGCTCYAAGACTGTGGGAGGAATGTATTGATTCAGCAAAAAAAAAAAAAAATCCAAATGTAGATTGCAGCAGCTGGCATGAGGAAGGACACCCCATTGCATGGTGCCATTCTGCAGGAAAACATTGCTGAAGAGTAATGGTGGGAAATAGCTTGAGGAAAGGGAAGGTGAAATGTCTGTGCCCAACCCTCCCCAACAGCCTGTCCTGGGCTAAGCTCACTTCTCTCCAAGCTGTCACCTAAATACCACAAACATGTGTCACAAACAGACATCTTTTATGAAAAATCCTTTCTTTAGGATTTTTCCTCCTGAGAAGCTGAGAGGCCCCAGGAACAAAATGTAAACAATGGTTATCTGCTGCTGTGGGATGCAACAGGTAGATCTTTGATTAGCTCATGTTAGTTATTTCTAATTAATGGCCAAYCACAGCCCAGCTGGCTCGGACAGAGTCCAAGCCACGAGCTTTTGTTACTCATTCATTCTTATTCTATTCTTAGCTAGCTTTTTGAAGAAATTCTTTCTTCTATTCTTTTAGTATAGTTTTAATGTAATATATGTCATAAAATAATAAATCAAGCCTTCTGAAACATGGAGTSAAATCTTCATCTCTTCCCTCAACCTGAGGCCCCTGTGAACACAGTCACAAACGTGGAGTAAAATCTTGGGAGGGAATGCACTTCAGTTGAATGCTTGAAGAAAAAATTTAGCAGAGATCAGCTTCAATACTTAGGCCTTTGAGGCATCAGAGCACAATCTGGAGCAGCGTGGCAGGGTTTCCCAATTCCTTTCCTGGGTTACAGCAAATGAGAGCTACTTGCTCCATCTATGGGTAAAAATTAGTACAGTCATAGGCTTTTCTCACAGAGGGCATCATCTAACCATGAGATGTTCCACAAGAAAATAAATTATTAGAACGAATAAGGTAAATGACAACCATTCTGCCTTGCTTCTCATTGTCTTTTGAACAAAATACCATCTGGACCATTATTATGGAGCACCAGGAGTCCTCCTTATAGATTGCTTCAGGCACCACTGTTAATAGAATTGAATACCAGAAGGAGAAAAAAGTATTAAGAGGAAGCAGAACACTAAAMCTTTATATGAAAAACATTTCCTTTCTCAAGTGCAGTGAAAATTAACTATGATCCAAATCTGACCACCAGTATCAAGATGTTTCAAAGCTGTGTAATTTTCAATTCAATGTTCCATAAGGAATTTTTAATTCTGAGCTAAATTTATCTTTTGATCCCATGCACCTCAGCCCAGACCTTTAGGTCAATGGAAACCTTTTAATTGATTTCCTTTACTGGTCAAACTGACAACATCATTAATGTGTCATGAGTATTGCTGTTTGTTACTTGAACCAATTGTTTCASAAGGGGAAGCAGCACTGGAAAAAGCTCTGACGTCCTTCAAATGCGGCCCTCAGACCCAGCAAAAAAGTTACATTTTAATGACTAAAATTTCATACAACCATCTACTTCTAACAAAACATTCAGGTTTTAGCCTACCTGCAGGGGTAGCTCCCTGATTTCCACTCAGTGAAATAAAGCTGTTCTCATTTATTTGCACATGTTTTGGCTGTGCAGGGAGAGCTCATGCAAGAAAAGTGACATCTGCATTGTGCTTCTTCCCAGTGCAGGTCGTGCTCCTGTGTTTGCTTTGGATCACCTCAGTTTGCTTTCCTGAGATGTGTCACTGCTTTCTCTTGGCATTACACTTCACAAAAGGGACACACATGGGAAGAGTCTGCCCACTGCAGCCAGGACTCAGCCATGTCTTGGAGCAGCAGGTCCCAGCTTGTGCCCCAYGAGAGCAGTTCCTGCAGTTTTGAGCAGCCTAAAACAAACTGGGAAGCAGTTTCACAATGCTAATTTTGAAATCACTTTTCACAGCCCCTCAAACTTCAACTTGCACCTCTTCACTCACCCTTTGCTCCTGTTGTCCCTGAAGAAAATCTGTGAAATCAGTGTCAGCACTGTAGAAGCCTCCTGCAAGCCACAGGTCACACTAATGCACTCACATCCAATGAAAATGTAATTACTTTAATGYTCCATGGCTGCTCATGTGCCCACACTGCTGCTGGTGGTACTGAGCTGTACATCCTCAACTGTGCAGGATATTTTCCCTTATTATTTCTCTTAAATTTGTTATTCCAGAGGTGCTACCACTGCTGCTGAGGGGCTCAGCCTGGTCCAGCAGTGGGTCCTTCCTGGAGCCATCTGGCACTGGCTCTGTTGGACATGGGGGAAGCTTCCAGAACCCACTCCTGTGGTCCCCCCACTACCAAATCCTGGCCACACAAATCCAGTGCAGTTACCAACATTATTCTCATACTGAATCCAAACCACASMA
>JACDOX010000103.1:1439839-1466027 GCA_014549065.1 Cardinalis cardinalis
GAARRWWAAYTMWMTCYMWSCCAAAACCAGGGTGCTATCCATCTCTTACTCTCTGCTTTGATGTCACACCCAGCTCCAACATTTTCCACTGCATCCCAACAGCTCACAACCACCTCTCCTGYCCTTTGATATGCACACACAATGCTGGATTGTTGCAGGCTGAAGCCAGCTCTGGGTCCAGGTGCTGAAACCAATCTCCACTTGCAGAAAGCTCTGGGAGGTGCAAGGTGGGCAGCACTGAGGGGATGCATTTACCAAGCATCACAGTGGAGGGAACAGCACTAGAAAGCCCTCTGCAACCCCCCCCTCATCAAAGCCAGGCTTAATTCACCCCCAATCCATATGCAGTTTCACCCCATAAGCTCATATTCATATTCACCTCAAAGCCAGGCTTAATTCACCCCCAACCCATATGCAGTTTTCAGCTGTCAGTCTAACAGTGCTGTTGCAAAGAAATTCTCAGACAAAAAAGAAATTAAAAATKAAATAAGTTTGATTATTAAATTTCAGAGCACTTGTACAGAAACCCAGCACACAAAGAGCTGTCTTGGATTTTTCTGCACTGAACTTCTCCAAGTGAAGGGGCTGCACCAGTGGCCAAGCACACACCTCACCCAAAAATGTCACTGCAGAGCCTCTCCCAGAGGGGCCTGAGGTGGATTTTTTGCAATGAGGGGAGGCTGAATGTGAAGCCCCAAGCAGCAGTTTACTGCTTCAAATCTGTACTTATGAACTACCTGAAGTGTCTGGCAGCCAAGTACATGTTGTRGGAAGGTATTTTTTTCTTTCAAGGCAAATCTTTTGTTAAATCAGAGCTGTGAGGTTATGACCAGATACTGAACTGGGGTAACCAAAGGGAAGAGGCACAAAGATGAGCTCTTGGATAGTGCTGAAACCTATGATAAAATARTGAAGATGAGCAAAACCTTTAAACTCCCAGCTTGAAGTGGAAAATATTTTAAGTTTCACATCTACAAATCACCTTCTGTTTTACCATTGTCCTACCCTAGCCCTTCCTAAACTGTGTATATTCAAAAGGCAAAATAACTTAGCTGGGAAAAGAGCAACTACATGGGAAAGCAAGAGCTGCAAATACCACACATAGTCTTTAAAATGAAAACAAGCTAGGAAGAAGTTGCTTCCAAGAAAAACAAGGAATATGCAGAGTAACAGGTTAGTCTATGTTTTGAACAATGTGTGGGAGGAGGAAGTGGAGGGAAGATGGGCTATGTTATTTAAAACAAGGACTGCACCTGCTTTCCCCCACACACTGCTCATGGTGACAGGAAAGGAGTGCAGCACAGGCTCCTTTCAGATAAAGTGGGGGMCAAAAACAAACCCCAGGTCCCTGTGAACTTTTATCTGATGCCTTTTTTTTAAATTGCTGATTGCCTGGGTAAAACAGATTTGTTATAAACCCAAAGGGGAGACTCCAGTACAGAGTTTCCCAGAAGAGCCACAGCTGGGAGGGACATCTGCAGATCTCTGGTCTGATCCCTGCTCAAAGCAACTTTAAACTGGGCTGCTCAGAGCCTAGTCCAGTCAATTTATTAAAATCTGCCAGGGCAGCAATTTCACAGCCCCTCTGGAGCCCTGCTGCCACACCAGCTCTCCAAGAACATTTTTCCTACATATTCCTGGCACTTCCCTCCTGACTCCTGCACTTTCTCTGGGCATCCCTGGAGGGGCTGGCACTGGTTTGTCCTAACCCCATTAGGAATCTGAAAACAGCACAAAATTCTTCTTCTCCTTTTTCTTCTTCCCCCTTCCCCACTGTGGGGCTGCAGCCCCAGTGCCACGGCCTTTGCTGGACCAGTGTGTCCCCATCTTGTACTGGGGAGCCACAGCTGGACCCAGCACTGCTGATGTGTCCCACTGGTGCCAAGCAGAGGGGGAGGATGCCYTCCCTTGACCTGCTGGTGAYCCTCAGAGTGCAATCTGTTAATTTTCATTTTAATGCAATTAATCCAGCACCAGCAGGTTTGTRAAGGCAGCAAACACAGCAAGTCCAGCTGATCTCAATGCACTCACAGTCTGAGAACTGATAAAACAACCTGAGCACCATCCACTTTGACCACAGGCACCCCAAGCTGTTTGAGAAAATGGGATTTTAATCACATAGGTTGTGACAATTTTGAGCAGTGGAGCATTTAAGCACCTTTAGAAATGTGGAGCCACATGCTGGTTTAGTTTTCTCAGAGCTCTTCAGCACAGCACCTCTGCAAAAGTCTGAGGTATCTGGTCTGAGGAGTCTTGTCTCTCAGGAAATGCTGTTCCAGCCACAGAGACCTTGTTTTGAGTAGCACATCACCAATTAACTTACTCTTCTGTAGTACATGGGGTTACTCTATTTGCAAAGTAGCAGAATGCAGAAGTATTGCTTGCAAAAATATAATAATACAGCAGGAATGCTAACCTATACTTTTGCAGAAGTCCTGAAAGGGTTTTGCTAAATAAAATCCTATCAAAGTTAATTAAATATAGCAAACTCTAAGAGTGTAATTCATTGCTGCCCCTGTTTAGCACATTTTGGATAAAATCCATTTAATGTGGCAGTGTGGGGTAGGTGTCTGCATTAGGCTCACTGTAAGAGAGCTAAATGCTGTGAAAGCATTTAAGATAATAAATGTCCTGTTTTGCAAAAAGCTGTGGGAAGAGAAGAGTTATCAGTTTAAACACCAATTAAGATCAGCACACCCTTTCCAAGGGGCTGTTTCTTTTGCCTTAAGAACAAAAGACCACGAGCACCCAAGCCCRGCTTTGCAATTCCTGCAAGGCTCCCAGAGCAGCAGGGTCATGGATATTTTCTGTTAGCTCAAATATAGCATGGCCCCATTCCAAGCCTGCTCCTGAGGCACTGATRTGACCTTATCAAAAGGGTTTTGCTGACTCCTGGAAGATTCCTTTATTTAATATTCTGTTGTACCTAGCTAGGACTTAAATAGTGCTGGCTGCTTAGATAAGTTGATTACAAAGTCCCAGGATGGCTTTGCTCTGCAGTCTAAATTGCTGCTATTCATGCAGCAGAGAGCCCTTCTCTGCTCACTCCATCAGCAGAATACTGCCAAAACTGAAAGGCCATATTTGAACCTATGTGGACTAGCAAGAGGAGCTCAAATGGATTTTAAATATTGTGAAGTTTTAACAAGAGAGGAGTGTAAAAAATGTACTTGAACTTCAAGCAGGGATGAACAAATGTYCTTGAATAGATGTTTAGAGCCTTCTCTGAGTCCTTCAGAAACACTGACTCCTACTTTCAATCTCCTGATGGTGTTTTAGAGAGAAGCAAGGAGTGGAAAAAATACCATTYCAATTAACCTTCAGCAACACTCCTGCTAAACAAAGAGAAAAATCCTGCATGGCTTTGTATTGCTGTGYTCTTGTGGACAAATCATTATGGAATAACTTGTTCTTTAATTAAAGCCAATGATTTTAAGATAAATTCTCATAAAAAAAATGAGAAGGTCCCTCTCTACTATTTAAAACCACTGAAAATTATCAATACATTGCAGGAAACACATAGCCCAACACAGGTRTATGCATAACCAATTCTGTACCTACACTGTCACAGAAGATTTGCCAAAAATTTATCATTATTTCTTTTGTTRACAGACTGAAAACTCACTGTGATTTCACAATCCAGCAAGGCATTATTCCTCTCTTCCCCCTTCAACTCTGCTCCTTTCTCACAGCCACCAAACCCTCCAGCAGACCAGGTTTGGTTTGTCGACCAGAGCTGGGAAACTTTGTTCAGTAAGAAAGTTTTAAAATTGAAGCACATTGTCAATCCTGCTCATTTCTGAGTTCTAGCAGTGTGTTAATAGCTCTATGAAGAGCTAAAATCTTTGCCCAGTATAAAGCTGCATATAGCAAGTGCTCTGAGCCAAGGASGTTTGCTATGCCTTTCATATTCCTGCAGAGGAGCTCAAAAATMCCCTTAATGGTCATTTGACTGGAAACAAATTAAATTTATTTCCATCCAGCAAAGGTTGTCTGCCCTTCCTACAACAGGACAAATAAMTACCAATTAAAGAACACAGCTGAAATTCCCTTTGGGGGCTACAGAACCTGTAACTCCTGAGTAACATCTTGTCAGTGCCCACCTCCACCACACATCCCATGAGTGTTTCCAGCTGTTCTCAAGTCCTGGCATTGACATCCAACCAGCACTGCTGAAACCACCCGGAAAACTCCCACTAACGTGGACAAAGGATTTCTAAACAAAGCACAGGAGTGTGATTTCCAYCCTCAGCCCTGTGGAGGTGCCCCTGAGGTGTCCATGACCCTGCAGAAGTCACACCTAAAGGCCAGCACATCAGAAACCCACAAGACACGGTCAGAGAAAGAGATAATGAACAATTAGCACATGCCTCATCTGCACTTACTTCACTACCGCAGGTAAAGCATGGGCCAAGCCCAGGGGTACCGTGTATCTTCCTGAAATAACATGAGCAATTTCTTACTTTTTCTTGATCTGGAGAAAAACTTGATGCCCCCAGGAGAGGTAGACGGGTTAGAATTGGGGGAAGACTCTTTGGAGGAGGACCTGAAGATGCCACTGAAGCTCATTCGGCGTGGGGAGCGTGGGGGAGACTCCTGGTAGGGGAAGGGGAACACTGTTTTGGGTGAGCCAGGACTGTGCTTGGATCTCACAGGGGCAGAAACRGGGCTGGAAGGTCGGTTCTGGAGCCCCTTGGAGAAAAGGCCTTTGGAAGGACTGCCAGCTGAGTAGCTTTCATCCACCTGAGGAGGAGAGAAGAAGGAAGAAAAAAAGAAAAATTTCCATGAATTCAGTTTAGTTCAGGCTTCCAGGATCTCTGAATTTGTCTCAACAGAGCCAACTCCTGCTTGTTGGGGTGGTGGATTAGCCAGAGCTCACCTTCCCCAGCACCTGCCTCCACTGACACCCAGGGGTGTGTGCCACCTCTCTGGCCTCATGCTGCCCCTTGCTCCTAAGGGTACCCTGAAATTCCCAAAACCATTTCAAAGTGTGCATACATTTTATTATCACACATATGATACAGGAATTTGTCTACTGCTTTTATCTGTCACAAACCCCTTTTCCTTCCTCAGACAAATGAAAGGTGACTGGCAATGAATTTATTTAAGGCAATGAATGATGGTGGTTGAGGAAACACAGCGCCCCAAAGTCTTCCCCATGAATTTCAGCACCCACCCACAGCTCTTAAATCTCCATCCCATGATGTGACTCAGCACAGCACACAAGTCCCCAAGTGCCTGACAGGCCTCCATGATGCTGGCCACAGCCACAACTGTGGGATTGCAACTGCTATCCCAAAAATAGAGGAGCCATTTTAGAGTGATGACGTTCCTGCTAATTACCTGAGCTGGGAAATGACCTTTCTAACAGCTGGATCCCTTCTGGGAGCTGTGCTGCCTTTCCAGCAGTGTAAATATCTGCACAGCACAGCTCTGCACTGTGCAGGCTCACCCAGTGAGGGGGGGAAAAGAACCCAGAAAAACAAACAAAAAAGAAAGGAACTAAGATTAAATTCTCCTCCCCATACAATTAACAGAAGCTGACCCAAAATCTCTGTGGGAAATGGAGAGTTTATTTCCTTCTGGAAGCACAAAGGAGTTCTG
Organism: Cardinalis cardinalis; assembly: GCA_014549065.1. Lineage (NCBI taxonomy): Eukaryota > Metazoa > Chordata > Aves > Passeriformes > Cardinalidae > Cardinalis > Cardinalis cardinalis. The sequence continues at coordinate 1,445,444 of JACDOX010000103.1, forward strand.
TGGGTATGAGGCTGCTGTTTTAGCTGGGGGCATTTCTCATGAATGAGGGCTCTGTTCCTGGCAGAAGGCAGCAGTGGGTTCCAGGTCACCTGGGAATGCTTAAGCCAAGGCCAAGGTGGATGTGCCCACAGCCCCTGCACGCCTGCTCCACTCTGCCCAATTACTCAACACAAACCAGGAGGGATGGRGCAGACCTGTGAAGATGCCTCCTGATGTGTGTCAGTCCAGTTAGGTAAAGGCATTGCTGCCATGGGAGTCATTCTAGGGAAAAATGGCATCTTTCATTTGGATGATTGAGATGAAAGGAAATCTCATAGGTACATATGCTCTGCTTTGGGTGGGTGAAGGGCTCGTGTGTATGAACCCAACTGAAAATGGTCAGCAAAGTTTAAAACCCATGCAAATAACTCTCTTTTCAAAATAATGTTTATCCACAGCTCCAAAACACATGTAGAAATATGCACAGGCAGCATAATGGCCAAAAAGCTGCTCCCTCCACAACCCAGCATCCCCCTTCTTGCAGACCTTTCTGTGTCCTGCACTCACACTTTGGACCAGCTCCTCTTTCCACTTGGGATGGGACAGAGCTGGAGCAGGTCCTGATGTGTGGAACTGCAGAAAGGCYTGCAGGGATTACAATCTCCCTTTTGGGAAGGTTTCTAACCTAAAGGGCAAGTGGAAACTGTCTGGGAGATGGACACAAATAGTGTGGGTCACTGAGAGGGGCACAGACTTGTSCCAGCACAGCCCTGGTTAGGTGATGAATTCTGCTCTGTGTTCCTCTGCACAGCACAGAGATGTCTGACAAGAGACAGAACAACTTCTTTTAAACCTGCATTCCTGTTTCTGACAGTGTGGGCAAAAATATCTCAAACATATACCTGTCCTTTTACAGACGAATTAGGGAAGCAGTTGCCCTCAAGGGGAAGTTTTTGAAAAAGATAAATCAATTCTAACTGAAGCAATAGCAACTACCAAAGGCAACAACAGACTCTGGACAGTCTCCACAAGAGAAGAAAAAAGCAGTGTTTCATGCTTAATGCAGTTGCCTGAGGCTCAGGTTTGCCTCCCAGCCCTGTCATGGATTCTATGTGCAATCTTGAAAACTCATTCTAAATTATAAATCTMTTCTGCCATGAGGACTGTATCTCTTTTATTCCCACTCTAAGTCTTCCAGCACTCAGACTGTCTCCCAGTGAGTATTTATCAGGAATAATAGGGCACAGTCCCTCAACTGAGACCAGGAATAATAACCACACTAGAGAAAATTAATAAACAAATTGCACTTTTGTCATGGGTAAAACAGTCCCAAAGTGATAGCTTTCTCATAAAAGCTCATTAACTTTACTAAAATATCATCTGTAAATCATCTGAGACTACTTATGCCTTGTTCTCTTCACAACTACACAGTTCAAGAAACAGCCAAGTAGCACAATGGCACCTCCTTTCTGCATTGCAATTTAAATAGGTCTGCTGCCAAATCTACGGCCTCAAAGTCAGGAGTAAGAACATTTTCTAGCTTATTTTAGTCATGATACAAATCTGCCACTGCTACTGTAGTTTAGGTGTGTTTCCATGAGCAAGTTCATTATGTTTTTACCTAAAGTGACAAGCCATGACATTTGTAAAGCCAAGGACCTCATTCTGGTGCTACCCTTAATGCTTCCTCTTAACTTTTTTTTGCTTGCTTGTTTGGTTAAACTGACACACYGATAGGAGACACTTCAAAACAACTGCTGTGTCCTTACACACTAAAGCAATTTTAGAGATGTAAAATGTCAAACAACAATTTGTAAAAAAGGTCAGTATTGCCTTGTACATGCAAGCCAGACACAAAAACAAATTGTTCTCAAATTCCGAGCAGACGCAGCAGGGTGTTTTTATTTACTGCAATCACAACCAGTTGCTTTCTCTCCATCGTGCCAGGCAGATGAATTAATTAATTGTCAGAGCACCAGGGGCACATTGCTAAATACACATGTGCATGCTACCAAATTAAAGGAAATTACTGCATTGAATTCTTCCCCAGCCTGTTAATTACACACAGGTTACACCCACCATCACGGTGGGCAAACWCTTGTGATTTTGCTTGGGGAATTACAACAGGATTGCTTGCTTAAAATATCACTTGTGGCTAATGGATTGCAAGTTTTAAAAGATTATTAGGTACTTCTGCAAGTAAAATCAGCAGCAACAGTTATCACAGCATGTCCAAAAGTCATAAGGCAATGCTCATTTTCATGCTTCAGCTGGGAATGCAGAAGAATCTTTGCTGTGAAATAAACCTCATCAGCCCATGCAGACGTGGTGTGACAACTCTGGCAGTGATGCTAGAGGCAGGTTACACAGCTAGATCATTCATCAGCCTGTTTTGAATCCTTTTTGGACTCRTTCCCTAAAGCTATGATAGGCAGGTGGGCTGAAAACTCCCACATGTGCTTTGGAAAGATAACTATTCCCCCAGCTCAGCTTTAGTAGCAAAATAAAAGTATTACACCCTGGTTTCTCACATTAGTAAACACTGTGAATCACTTTGTGTTGGTCCAGGAGAAGCTGTAAAGAGAGAATGGGCAGAAATATGGAACACACCTAAAAACCAATAGAAATGCACATGGGGTATGGCTCATTTTATCCCAAACAGACAATTTCCCTCTTGGAAATAAGGAATCCAAACMCCCAATGCAAGTACAATACTAATCAATGCACAAATAACACCTAATAAAAAATTGAAAAACTATTCTAAGTGCTAAGACTGTTCAGCTACTTAAACAAACAAACAAAAACAAATAAAGAAAAYCCAAACAAACTACCCCCACAAAAACMCAACACAACAAAAAAACCCCCAAGAAACAACCAACCAACCATCCACCAACAACAAAACRTTTCCTGTGTTGGCTTTGTGCAAAGCCTAAATGGGATCTTTGAGCTCTCTGCCCAACCCTGGACTCCTTAAATCTTAAAACTGGTTWTGCTGGAGAGAAATGTCAGCCCCTGACCTTATGCCTGCAGAGASCAGAGGAGCTGGAACAGAGCTAAATTAGCAGCTTGGTGCCAGTGCAGCCCTACCCTCAGCCTAGAGCAATGTGCTCCCCAAGGGAGGTGAAGCAACAGAGCAGAGCCCTGTTCTACATCAGATGTGCTGGTCCTAGAGACCAACTGCACTTGTTCAAGGCTAAACTGGTTATCTCACACAGCACTGAGAGAAAAAAAAAAGTCTCCTGAAATGCCCTAAGTTGTTATCAGTTTTCATGCTTTGCAGCACAAAAGGATCCCCAGCTGGGGACCAGGGAGAGATTTTGCCCAGTTTTACACACTAAGTGATCACAGGCATGTTTTGAAAATACATCCAGAACTATCCACTGTTGAAAACAAAGCAACAAAATGAGACATGTCTTACAGTGTTTGGCATCTAGCAGACTTAGCATTCCATTTTTGAGTGAAACAAAGTGATAGYGACTTCCAAGTCCAGCAGCTCTGGAAGATACCATGACAAGGAATAAGACTATGAAAAGTGCCCCTGTCATTTCACCTGGGTGATGAAATCTTTCTCTCTCCCTAATCTCTTCTTCCTTTCCCCTTGCCCAGAGTTTGGCTCTGCAACAGGATTGTGCCCAAACCCTTCATCTTCACAGCAAGAGAACATTCCCTGACCTGCTTTACTCCTTGCTCTGGTTAACATACATCAAGTGGACAACTTTGTATCTTGTGCTGTTAAGAAATATCCACCCTGAAGGTCATGCAGGTCTTCCTGTATAAGATCCCCCCCTATGATTAAAAAAAAAGAACAATTTCCTTTGCATCTGCTACAAATTTGGTGGCTCTGCTTCTATTTTTTGTTTCAGTTTTACTGGCAMAGACCCAGGAGTGACACTGGGGAAACCCCAGCAGTTCTGTCCCTTCACCCAACACTCATCCTTTCAATACCAACCTTTTCCTTCATCTATTGTCTTACCTGGCTTGCAATTCTTAATCTTATTTCACAAGAAACATTGAAGTGCACTTAATCACTACCATATGATAATCTCCAGTACAATGGGCTAAGATAGCAAACTATTCATATTTCACCACAAACTGGTCTCTTGTCATCCTCACACCACCCATCTCAGCCCTGCCACAGGCAGAAATTTTCCCAACATTGTTATTTTTGTTGCTTTGCTTTATATTGGAGATCTGATCACTCTTTTTTTTTCCCCTGATAAAGTCCTCAATAAGAAGAAATTTCTGGTCCCAAGGTAGAATTTAAGGAGCATTGAACTTCAGGGGAGAGAGGTGTCCTGCCAAAACTACATGCCCAGAAAAATCAGTGAGCTCTGCTGAGAAGACTCTGAGCATGGCCAGGCAGAGGTTGGAAATCCAGGCACTGTCTGTGCCCAGCCCCTCTTCACAGCCATCCCCTCTGCCCTCCTGCCAAGGRTGCTCCAGCAACAGACCCTCGACTGAGCACAAAGCCTTCTCCAGAGGATGCTCTCTCTGAAAAATCTCTGGTTCTGGTTCAGTTTGGAGTGAATTTAGTTTCATTTCTCAAGCTGAAAAAAAATTCTGTCAAGTACAAATGGACTCAATCTAAACAGCCTTTCAAAATGCTTTTGAATTTAAGTGAAAATTATAAAATRCTCCTGAGCTCTGTTCTGTTTTTCTTCAACACTGAACAGTGAGGAAATTTATGGAGCACTATCGAGTTCTGCTTGATTTTACAACACTGAGTTATTTGACCTTTATTTTGCCTCTTCACTTAAAAAYTTTTTGAAAGGCAAAGAACAGAAAAGGAATTACCTCCCACCATCCTTGACAGGGACAGTAAACACAATGAGAGACAATACACCAGATAGATGTCTGCACTTGTTTCCTGCCCTTCCACTGAATCCCAACAAAAAAAGCCCTTTGATAAAGTTAATTGGATGATTCCCTCATTCTGCTGGAATAAAAGAGCTCACAGAGCCACAAGAGCTGACTTCATTAGACTGAAAGGTAATGAAGGACTTGCTCTCCCAGTGTCACATTCAGCACCACTGGTCCCCTTCCTTCTGCATGAGCTGTACCAATTGAGATGGCACCGTGTTTYACAGGGTCACAGATGTCACTTCCCAAAACTAAAGCCCAATGACACTTTCCCAGATTAAAATACAATGGGATGGGGCTGGCTGCTCTGGCAGGCTCTGAGAGCTCTGCCCTGCTGCACACATGGGCAGGGAAGGTTTCCAGCACTGAGCWGGGCTGCTCAAAGACAGAAAGCAGGCATTAGGAAAGGGAAGAGCAGGGCTGGTCCCTGTCCAATTCCTAATCCCTAAATACATTTATTTCAAAGCAGAGGATGGAGAGGAGCTATGCACATCAAAGTGCAGTGGTTGCCCTGAAGCTCCCTGCATCCACTGCAGGTGCCCTATGCCAAGGCTGTGGCACTACCCAGGACTTGCTCCCCATCTTCACTGCTCTTAAAAATGGACAATTAAAAGTAAATCCAAAGGAGATTTATTTGCCAGTGAATGAGGAAGGAGGGGCTGAAATTTTTTTCTTCCCCTCCCTTATCCAGGGGTTGCTCATGCCATTCCCATGAGTCACTGAACAAAACAAAAAGAATTCTGGGACCAGTAGCAGGACAAAACTCCCCTTGGAATCTTTCAATATTGGAGTCACTCCTGCAAAAGTCTGATTCTAGTTCACCAACACTTCCCTGCATTGCTGATAGCAGAACAGTGAGTTAGTGCTAAACAGTCAGAACAAAACCTCTATTTTTACTCTATCCCTTCATTTGCACATTGTACATTTGTTCATTGAACCCAAACTAATCCTTTAACCACTGAGCCACATCCAGAATCCACAAACAGCTGACTATCTGCAGCTATTCTCAAAATCTAACCCAGGCTTTGTGAAAGACTTCCCAAAAAGTCTGCACGAGATGCTCCTAGGTGTAACTGATCCCAAGTTGTCCAAATGGAGGTGGGCTGTTTGTTTGCAAAATGTGTTTTAAGTGACTCATGTCATTCCGCATCAGAGTCTCTTGCTCAGAATTTACCACTCTCTCCCCTCTCATTTTTTATATGAACCACAAATTGAACAAGTAATGAGTCTGTCTATCCTTCAAAMCACTGATAAGGTATGATATAGTACAGCAGCAGAATGTTTTGTCTGCCTAGAAACAAAATTTTCCACTGGTGAGTCTCCATTTATTTTAGCAGCCAGGTTTTTATTCATTTACTAGGCTCCATGTTTATTCAGTCTCATACCAGTTTCTTAAATAAAAATGACTCGTGCTAGTTTTCTATATACACAACACCAACGCTATGACATTTCTCAACCCAATTTATAGTTCATTTAAACCCCCACATTTGTTCAATAAGAGTCATTTACAATTAATTTCAATCCAAATGAGTCTATTATAACAGCATCATTAACTAGCCAACATTAGCTACTTCATTGTTTTGCTCAGGACTAATGTTTGACAAACCTGTACATTATCCTAATTGCAAACATCATAAATATTAACACAGTAATTGCCTTTTTTGCAGTCTTTTGAAACTTCATCTCTGCTCCATGATTTATTCACAATCAACACTTGGCAGAGAAAGCTCTGCCACTTCATTCAAGAGTGTTTCATCACAATTGTTTGGATTTAATTTTAAAATATCTTACTTTAACAGCTTGTGCTTTAAAGATACTTAAGCTATTAATAGGATAGAGCCACCTTTGTAATCTAAGATAAACATCTYCCCAGCTTTGTCCTCACACAGAGGAAAGAATTTTAATGCACACTTCTTTTCAAAGCTTTTGTCTATATTTTTGTGACAATTCCATTATTGCCATAAAGAAATGGATCAATATTATTCTTCAAACATCTTTTCTCCCACCTCCTCCCTCCTCCATCTATAATTTGCTAGCTGACTCCTCATAAAAAAAGTTTCGTGTGTCTTTTTTTTTTCTGTTTGATCATTCACAACCCTGGGCTTTGAGCTAAAAGTAATGGCTGTCAGTTTCCTGTAATTTCCACACCTTTAACCTCCATTTGAGATGAAAGATCTATAAACATTCAAAAAGTGTGAAGACCTCTAAACCTGAAAGAGCCATTTGGGTGCAGAGGGGCACTCATCCCTGACTGCTGCCCTGCCACACCATACCAGAATTATTTTCTGAATGATGCTCCCAATCACTCATGATTTTCCAGGTCTCTAAACTTCCCCTCTTCCACTGTTTTTTCCCAGGCTGAGGAAATGCAGTAAATCTGATTGCTTTTCAGCTCTCAGTTGTCATTGTCTATATTTCTGTCTTTARTGATCCTGTGTGCAGGAAGGATTTGAGCCATTTCTGGAGAGCCCCAGAAATGGGGCATGGCAGTACCAGTTGCTTTAGACAAAGCCACCCACACAAATGTTAAGGCATTTGAAAAAATATCTGTCCCAGGCACCTTTCTCCACCACACCAGGCCAAACATTTCTCCTTCCTTCACAGTATTATATTCTCCATCTTCAAAACAGGAGGGTGAAAACTATCTCTATCCTCTTCCTGCCATTAGTCATAAAGGAAAAAAGAATACATCATTTATAATAGTAGACATATTAATGAGAAGTGATTAAGGCTGAACTTCAGGAAATGTGTGTCACTTTACCACTGCTGCCAAAAAATTTCTATGTGAAGCTGAGCAAATAATTCTAGACTTGAATTTCCTAGCTGTGCAATGAGGATTGTTGTCACAGGATAATGATTGAGAGACACTTGCACGGTAAACTGCCGAGAGTTTCTGTGAAAAACATTAATTCAGTTTCTAAAAGCCCTTCAAAAAGAACAGAGAATTAAATTARTGGCAGATTGGAAAATGGGTTGTGAACCACTCTTGATCTATAGCCCAGGTGACAGAAGAGTTAAGTGCAGGAAGAGAGACATCYCTGATGAACTGCCTGTCTCCAGCATGATGAGTGAGTGGAAAGAGCCAAACTACTGATGAAATACTGACTTTTAATAGACAAAAGTTACACATCATACAAGTGGTTTCAAACTTGAACTAAGAAAAACCTTCCTCCTTGAAGAGTAACTTGGGGACTTTTTAATGTATCAGCAGTAGGGACTGGCAATGTTTTAGTTAGAATTAAATAAATTAGCAGTCTGATGCTACTCATCATTCACTACCAGCAAAAATCCCATCCTTCTCATTGAGGAAAATGAYGTATTGGATGTCAATCCATTGTGTGGCAATGGATTTTAAAAGATTATCTCTTTTTTTWAATCAGAAGTGGGGCACTGCCAGCTCCATTCTTACCATTTTGTTGCATGTGTTGAACAGAGCTCAAGTATAATAGTAGGAAAAAACACTAGGTCTTACACAGTCAAAAAAGTCAGTTAGAAATAGAACTTCAGATATTAAGCCCCAGCTCTGTGGTTATTGCAAAGTCAGTTGCACTTCCATAAGCAGAACTTGCCCCAGCATTTAGCAATKCTACAAAAAAAGAGGCAACTACTGAAAAGTCCTTCCAGTTCTCCCAAGACAGGAACTCACCAAAGGCCAGGTGGTGATCTAAGGTTGGACTCAATAATCTCAGAGGTCTTTTCCAACCTCAATGATTCTGTGCTTTTGTAAAAAAATAGTCCTGAGACCAGTTAGAATGACAGGATTCAGGAACAGTAGAGTGGAAGTCATTAAATGATTTCATGTAATTCTGCACATCAGGCCTTGGCACATTATTTCCTCATGACTGAGATTCATGCATCTTTCTCACCTTTCTTTGTGGAGAGAAGGTGATAAATGGAAAAATCAAGTTTTAGCCAGAAATCCTTGCCTTCTTCCAGCATGACTGTCCCTTCCAAAAACATCACATTGTTCCCTTTATTCAAACCCTCCAAACAGGCACTTTTTGGTAGCACCGTATATTTTAGCTTCCCTGGCATCTACAAGAGTTCCCCAGCATCAGCAACTCCTACCTCAGTCTAAAAGGTCCAGCACAGAAAAGAGCAAAAACAATGTTATAAACTTATTCAATTGCTGATGGATTGCAGAAATTCTTAAAATATCTGTCCTTAGCTGTGAGGTGCTAAGAAACAGAAACTCATGCTGTCAACAGAGCTAAGTTATTATTGCTCTAGATGCAGATCAGCTTCACTAAGGAGTATTTATTACGTTGCCTGCCTTAACCTAAACCTGCAGACTCTCTGCCACATGGCTTGTAGCAGGYTTAATGGTCATGGAGGTCCACAGCCTTGTAAATACTGTGACCAGTGAAACTGGTCTGAGGAGTAGCTGAAGATCAGCTTTTGGGGGTGCCTGTGGGTTGGAGGACAATGCCTCTTTGCCAAGCCCAGAACGTGGCTGGTAGGAGGCTTCCATTTAGCAGACCAGCTTGTTCTTCAGTGCTTTGTGAAAATGAGGAGGCCAGGACCTGAAGATGACAGATCCCACCATTTTTATTGCTCTGAAGATTGTACAGGCACATCCCCAATGTCATCCATTGAATGTGCTGCCCTGATCCTTTTTAAAGCAAGCCAACTCTGTGACTACRTTGGCTTAATCTAACAGCATCAGAAAAACAAATCAATGCCTCCAGAAGGATAACCTTGAGTTAATCCCACATTGAGGAGGAGACTCTCTACTTTGTTCATGAGAAGGCTCTACCACTATGGCTTCAGCAAATGAAGGCAGTTCATTTTTCCARTGCCAAGGACAGAGAGATCAAGGACAATGAACAGTTAAAACCCCCACAGAGAGAGAGCAGCCATCAGGAGGCAACTCCAGGAAAACCTTCTAACAGCCACAGGTTCCTCCTTGAGCAGTGTATATTTCTGCAGCAACACCTCAGATTTGTAAGGTAAAGACATTCCTGAGAATACAGGTATGCAGCATCACCTCACTGATTTACAGCTGTGTTACACAGCATCTGCAGTATTTACAGCAATACCACCAGCAGCTTGCATCCTTCACAGGTTATCCTTTACAGGTTATACTGCTCAGGCACTGTTATGGCAAAGTCWGCAAAAGCCACTGGGTTTGCCTTAGTGCAGCACTATCAACAGGTTAATGTATGGCATGGAAGATGCAAACCACAGGCTTTTATATGCCTAACAATTTGTGTGCACCACAAGGGATTCAAGCACTGCAAAGAAGGGGAAGCCTGGATAAATCCTACCTTGCGAGGAGCATTTTTGTCCGTGCTCTCCACATCACCGTCCAGGAATGGCATGGCAAATGAGCTGAGATCCTGCAAGGACAGAGAAGAAAAAGGGATGTATTTTATTAATAATTGCCTTCTTCCTTCCACCAGAGAACCCCATGACTGAAGCCCACAGGTCTATTTTGAGAGTGCCCACTGCTTCACCCACAGCAATTGCTGGCAAGCAATACCATGGACTCTGCTGGTTCTCCTGGGCTGGAAAAAATGTCAGATGTAAGTCACAAGTGAACAGGGAGCCCTCAGCAGCACTTGCACCACATCACCATMAAAAACCACCTGCACAGCCAAAGTCAAAAGTCCTGTGTTAAAACTTTCAAGGGGAGGTACTGAAATCCTATAGAAAAATTTTTATTATAGTTTATTATAAATTATAATAAACTTATAAATTTAAATTGTAAATAAATTATAATTTAAACACATCCAYTTGTTCAGCAAATGCCTATCTTGTCTTTAGAGGGATGCATGATCTTAAAGCATATTTATGGCAATAAACACAACCTGAATGAAAGTATGTCAACGTTCTGAGAAATACATAACTTCTAAAAGAAGACAGAGAAAATTGACATGGTGCTCAGGGAGGAAATAACTGATTCACCTGCACAWATGGGAAAGGAGCACCCAATTCTGCAGGACTGAAGACAATAAAGGCATAAGAAAAGCACACATGCTCATTTTTAACTAACAAAAACAAACTGCAATTATATTCCACCTCCTGCCGTCTGTTCTGTTTATGATACTTCATGTTCCAGCCACAGGGTTTTTAGAGCTCCTTTCTACATGCATAAGGAGATTATGTTAGTGTCAAGTTTAGCATCTGTTTGATCAGGAAAGTACATAATGAGCAATTCTGGGACCAGAAGCATGAGATTGCCTAATACTGTATGCTGAAGAGCTGAGCCTTGGGTCCTAAATTGTGTTCTAAATGTCAGGAATACCTCTCCAAAACAACCTCCCAGATGAGAGGCATCACCCTTTCCATGCAATGATTCAGTGCTTCTCAACCACCACATCTGCAGCCATTTAAAAGAGTTCAAAATATAAATAAATAGCAATTTCATGTAAACCTAATTTGTGATCAAACAGAGCTTAATTAAAAATTAGCACCACCCGAGAAGTCTGCAGGGCTTGCTTGTCTTCAGAATTCAGAGCAGCCACAGGTCTAATCACATTGCTTTGTGTAATCATACTAAAGTCAAAATATGCTCAAAAATTGTGTATAACTCAGGCATAATTCTTAGCAGTGTTTGAAAATACTCTGGTTACATAACAAGCAACAAAAATAAGGAACAAAATATTGAATTACTGGAACTGAAACACATGGGAGTAATTCATGCCAAGTTGAAAAGGAAAACAAAAAAAAAAAGAGCAGCAGCCAGGCTTGGCCAAGCTGGCCCCAAATCATTAGGCCCCAAACAAATGTGTTCCTGACAAATTCTGTCTGCTCCCAACCCCATCTATGCACTTTCAATGGGAACTATCTACAAAGCTCAACTGTGGAACAGCTCCCTCTTGCCTGGGCATCTGTGTTTCACATCATCTTTGTTTGCAAATAAAACATAAGGAAACGTCTCAAAACCAAAGGAAGAGATTAAAGTTAAGATTAAAATTACTTAGTCCATATAAAAATTATTTCACCATAAATGGCATTTACAAACACCATCAATACGCAGATTATAATCATCATTATTATTAATACTTCAYATGCTACTGCAGGTCTTAATAGAAGAWTCTCTCTGAAGATATTTAAGAGCCTAGTGAAAGTTATACAAAACCATATCCCCTTGTGTTTAATTTAGCCAAAGGATTTACCAACATTTTCCTCTACCCATCTTCAGTAGGGCAGAARCTGGAATCTGATGTGTGCTAAGTAATTTTCCATGGAATAAATCAAGAAAATAACCTCTTTTGAGCTCCAGATATTAGTAGCTGTATATTACTCCCTGGTGTAACTTCCAGGAAGGAAAGCAGTTATTTAGGAAGGCTGGAGACTGGATGGCAGAAACTGGATTGAAGGGGACACATATCCACTAATCAGGGTTGAAAACCTGTTCAGAAATCTAGAACTGCCAGGAATGAAACCAAAATATCTTACCTGAGCTGAAACCTTCAAAACCAGGAGAGGGTAGGTAGATACAATAGATACAACTATTTTTCTAGGAGCTAAATTTCARTTCTCATTTACAATTCCAAACTTAAAGCCACATATATGTTAAAGTCTGAAGGCTAACAGTATCATGAAACCCAGATGATGACTCTATTCTGAKTTGTAACTCTCAGATACCATGGAGGTATTGTGACTTCATCTATCTTTACATCCAGAGCAAATCTCTACCTGTAAGCCAAAAKAACTGAAGCTGGAGCCTTCTGAGGTGTGAGACCTTTTTTTTTTTTTTTGCTAATACAGCACTCCTGAACATTTCAAAGTGGGTAATAATTGTACTCTTAGTCCTGTGAAAAAGTCTATAATTGTAACTGCTACCTAACAATTTTTCAGTCTTTCATGGGATTCTATATATGAAGGCATTCATTCACAGAAGGGAAAAAATACATATATCAAGTACCAGGCTACAAATGCTGTTCTCTCAATTCCAATCTGTTGGTTAAGCGAGGAAACATTAGGTGGTTATTTCCCCTTCATGAATATTTCTGCAGAATACAGATAAATAACAATTTCTTTCTTGTGTTCCTCTTTAACCAGAAACACATGTGATGATGCAGTTGATGATACAGTAACTCTTTAAAAAAAACCCAAACAAAAACAAAAAACCAAACTGCTCCAAAAGTGTTGCAAAATACCACAGAACTCTTGATAGACCACTGGTGCAGCCCTTGCCCTTGTCACAGTTGTGACTCTCTGATCTGATGCCAACAGATACACACAGAAGGCTTGCTCTGCCAGGGACTGGGGACTGAAGCTGTTCTTAGACAGCTTTGCTGCTCTCCAGCTCTGCTTTGCTCCACTTGGAAACAGCTCCCTGGACAACCACATGGGTCTGCAGTGACATTTAAAACTCCATCAAAGGCACACAGTGATGTCCTGGTAAGAGGAAGAGTCCTTCAGACTGCAGAGCCCTGGATGCAGAATGGCATCGAGCCCTGCGTCCATCAGTCCTGCATTGCATCCTTGGACAGACAACTTCTGCAGAGACCACAGTCTGTGATCACCCCTGTACAGAGAAAAAGCAGGTCCTAGTGCTGCTAACCTGGAATTAAGAGTATGAAAAGCCTGGTTTGGAAGTTTCATTGGCTTTCCTGTCATGCTTGTGCTCCTTAGCCAATCCTTCCATCACTCTGCTTCATCTGACAGCCAGACACCACTTCTGTCATCCTGTTAGAAAAAAGGACCTCTTGACCACTTTAGATCTACTTTACAGCCACAAAGCTGCTTCAGATTTATATTTKATTTCAATCCACTTTTATTTACAGAGGTTGTCATGGCAGCTCCTGTTATATTCACTGAGGAACACAGCCCCAGGGGCAGCAAAGCTTTTCCTGGAGGACAGCAGAGCTGTGACACAGCAGAGCCATGGCTCAGTGCTCCTGTCAGCAATCAGGCTCCCTCCTGCGGAGGGAAATCTCCCAAAACTCAACAGGTGAGTTTCCAGTGCAAGCCAGGATTATTCTGTCTGCATTTGCACTTCTTTCTCTACTTCTTTTGGGCAAACCTCAGATATCGGAAAGGTCACAGATTCTTCACGTGAATTTCTCCTCCAAAGTGAGACTAACTCTAGCATGATTCTGSTCTGGGTTACTCCTACATCTAGAGGATGATCCTTCTTAATTCCAGCCCCTTTTCCTCTGACATCTCTTATATCAGAATATTTGGGATTATGTGAAAAGAAGTAAGAATAAAATTATTGTTCTTTGTTATCCTGGGAAAACAAAGAAACTTTTTTCAGAATTGGTTTGGAGAATAGGAAAGAAAATCACGTTTGAGGATGCAGAAAGGAAATATATTGGCTGGCATACATAGGAGCAAGATCTGTTTAGCCAAACCATTTTTCACCTTTTCCAGCCAGTTTCAGTGTTTCTTTCCTTACTGGGAGAATTCCTGCCAAGAAGGCTTGCCCAGACACACTGGTCTGGATGTTGCTGCAGTTGGAGACCTTGGTGTAAGAAATGGGCTTCCAGCAATTCTGTTGCAGAGGCTGCATACTTAAATAACACACCACTAAAGCCTTGAATCCAGTAAACAACACAGAATAAACAGGATTCTTGTTTTATTATTGTTTAGCTTCAAGGCTACTTTGGCAGCCAGGCTGATAAAGCTTCTCTGCAAGGGCTGAAGCCAAAGAGCCAGCAAGGGCTGGGGCATGCTGGGGCTGACAGGCCAGAAACCAATTTCCAATGTATTTTGGGTGGCAGTAGGACCTTTATATGGCCCCACTCGACAGTGGCCCAAAATTTCAGGGCYGGTATCAAAAGTGTATTTCACAAACAGCTCCCTGCTGGCATCTTTGGCAACTGTCTATTGAAACATGAGGAATGACTGTGAGCAACACAGGGCTGTGAAATCTSTGCCCACAGTGGTGGGTCCCCATGAACATGGTCAACTCTTTGGCCACGTTTCAGGGGTGACACAGGTCAGAAGAGCTTCATGGTAGCCCCATAACCAAGCTCTGCTGAAAGTCTGGGCTCCTCAGCTGTTAACAGAGTCCTAGTGTGGGTAGCATCACGCAGTCCTGACTCGGGATGCTGTCACCACTGAGGCATTATTTTTCTGCCTCACTGAGTTCTATATATGTGCTAGGATTGCACCAAATTTAAGGATGTGAAATGCCTGCCAGACATTACAGTTTCTTTTTACAACATAACTCAGGCAGAAGGTGACACTTTACTAAGGCAGTTTTCAATATGGGGAGACAGCTCCTTTAATAAAATAAACAAAGAAAACAACATACAGTGGAGAATTAAGCTGTGTGTTGACAAGAGCTCTGATCTCRCAAAAGATTGATAAAAGCTGCACTCCTCAGCATCACACCTCAACAAAATCTCCTCCTCTGCTGGTATAACTGAGCTATGAGCAGTTCAAGTATCCTAGCAAGGACAAAGAAGGTCAGGATTTTTATTAACATCAGCTGTGAACAGTTTCTTTCATTGCATTCTGCACAGCAGCAGATTTTTAGATCAACCTTGAATTTGTACCTATTACAAGCCTATGTAAAACTCTGAACAGCAAATATGCTACATATGCTAATAGCCTGTGAGCAGAATCCACAGTCTGATCTCCGTGGAATAGAGGGCAGAGCTTGGTAGCTCTGCTTGAATAGAAAATTCTCTTTCTCTGAGAACAATCCTATCTAGAAGCCTTTGGGGATTTATAACAAATCAGCCCATTATTGCACAAGGAAAGATTCAAAACTGACATACCCAGGCATTTCTGTCCTTTTGTTATTGTTGTTTTGATGTACCAGCTATAGTAAAGTATAATAAGACTTGCTACATTCCTTTATTCCTTTAGGAGTAGGTTGCTCATTGCTTTGCTTTTCTCACTCCCCCATGCCATCTAGACTGTAGCATGTGTTTTGGAGAGAAATATATAAGTTGTACTGTGAGACTGAGGATGCTGGTGACTAAGTCTCAGTATGACTCAATGGGAGTGGGCAGGAACAGATGTACAAAGCTGGTTGGATTTGTGCAAGACAGCTTTGTACTGCACAGGGCTATTACAATTTATCTGTTTGCTATTACTTTTTAGGCTATTTGTATTTTAAAAAAACAAACCAAAACAAAAAAACCCCAAATACGTAGGTTYGGAGAGTTTGAGAGGGTAGAAATAAGATATAGAGGTTTGATTGGTGAGGCTGTACCTTGAATCCTGTGCTCAGTTCTGAGCCCCTTGCTACAAGACAGTTATTGAGGGGCTGGGGAGCGTCCAGAAAAGGGCAAGGGGGATGGTGAAGGGTCTGGAATACAAGTCCTGTAAGGAGCAGCTGARGGRGCTGGGGAAGTTCAGCCTGGAGAAAAAGAGGCTCAGTGGAGACCTTATCACCCTCCACAACTCCCTGAAAGGAGGTTGCAGCCMGGAGGGGKYTGGTCTCTTCTCCCCAGACAAGCAAGAGGACAAGAGGAAATGGTGGAGATGGCAGGTTTGCAGAGAACTCTTTGATCTTAGAGGCCTTTTCCCCCCTTAATGATTCTATGATTTTGTCCACATTATGAAGATTCCAGAGGCAGCACAGTCCAGGGGTTATTGGGTGACTGTGCAGGACCAGCTGTGTGCACTTCAAGGTGGATACAGCATCAGACTTGAAATAACAGAAAGTCCCCCTAAATGACATGCCTGGAACAGATGGAAAATATTCAGTCCCAAAGAGGCACAATCTAAAAGGTTAGGGAGCAATGGCTGACTGAAATCTAACCCAGATCTCAGCATGTGAAAATCCCCATCCATCAGGTGATTGTTCAATGTCCTGTGTAAAAAAAACCCTCACATATGAAAGCCTGGCAGAAGAAAYCCAGCCTATGTGCAATTCAAAGGCATTTCTTTCAGCTGCAATAAGAAGGGGACGTGGTCTACTCAAGGAGCTGCTGAAGCCACAGGTTCTGGAGCTGTTCTCACCACAGGTCCTCCAGCTTGGATTGCCACCACTTGGGCAGAAAAAGCTGCTAAAAGTATGAATTTTACAGGGAAGGGATTAAGGAGACCCATGAAACAAATAAGTCTTTGATATTTCCCTGAAAACAGCTGTCTTCCAAGCTCTTCTTCCTGAGTGATCCTGATCATGAGGTACTGGCAGCATCCAGCACACCCTTCTTAATTTCTGAAATTCTTAACTGATCCTGACAGGAATTAATCTCCAGCAGTCTACAGCAAATTCACTWTTTTTTTGTTTGTTTCTGGGGTTGTAGACAAGATCCATCAAAAAAAACTCACAAGAGAGCATGGATTGTTTTTGAGCATGGATTGTTTTTGTGTTGTTCTCAATGTCAGACTTAAATCACTAGAACATATTCCTATGCTGTTTACAGAAAAAAAATGAGGGTTTCTTTCAAGCCTTGTGCTTTGCTGCCAGGAAACCCCACTGTATCTCATCAGTGATTCAGTCTTTGCAGATGAGCTGGGCACAGACAGCCTGGGGTGGGATGGAATCCCTCCTGCCTGCAGCCCCATCATGTTTATAAGGTGCAGGGAGCTCAGGGCTGTGTGGAAATGCTGTGGTGGAGGGTGCTGCTCCCYACCTCATCAGCTGACAAAGCCTGACTAGGATCCCCAAGCACACAGCAGCCTTGGTGTCACTGTCATATTTTCTGAAAAATCTCTTTGCTCCCAGGAAGCTGAGAAGCCTCAGAGAAAAAGGAAAACAATAATTATCTGATTGCTTCTCCTGTGTTTTGCTGCTTTGGAATGTGTTTGGACATCGTTTACCAACAGGTGATTGTTTCATTGGTTTCATGTGAATTGTTTGACTTAATGACCAGTCATGGTCAGGCTGTGTTGGGACTCTGGAAAGAGTCATGARTTCTCATTATTATCTTTTTAGCCTTCTRTAAGTATCCTTTCTCTATTCTTTAATATAGTTTAGTATCWYRATCTTTAATATAATATAGATGATAAAATAATAAATTAGCCTTCTGAGAACATGGAGTCAGATCCATCATTCCTCCCTTCGATGGGGGACCCAGAAAATACCACAGCCTGGTTTTTCAGCTCCTTCACACCACAAACCACACAGCAGTGACTGGCAGAGTGTTTATTACAACAGCAGATGGACAGCCTAGCAAACGTGCAAATAATGAAATGTCACTAAAAAAAAAGGAGAGACAGAGAGAGAAAGTGAGAGAACAGCAGAGAAAGCATGCCAGGGAGGAAACCAAAATTCCCAATARTCTCTGTGACACCACCATGATGCACACACAAACCCATTATTAAGTGCTATTCCTGGGTGCTCGGTCAAAGACAACTTTTCTCTGGCGAGACATTTCATTTAAGAAGCAYCCAAAGTTTAGAAACACAAGGTAAAAGCAGGAGATAACACACCTCAGTCCTGGAAAATGTGGTTAGGTAAGTGATGACGGAATTAAGAAACCAAGAGACACGACTCTAAGGAAGGATTGCAGGAGGYTGGAAATGTTACCCTTCAAATGGTTCATACTCAGTGCCAATAAAAGTGCTTTCCAATACTTATGAGTTTGTCTTACATAAATGAGACACTGGATCCCAATGAATTTGCAGAGAAAAGCCAGCATTTGCTGCAAAACACAACTTCAGCCACGGTGAAATAGCAGAACTGCAGGAAACAAAAGATGATTTTGCCATAATGTAATGAAAACACTTGAGCTGCTGCAGCACAGGAGCAAACAATCTGAAGGGGATTCAACACGAGGATCACACTGAGGCTTACTAAGTCATCTCCACACTTCAGCTACTTTGAGTCACTGTGTTTCGCATTTTTTATGTTTTTCCCCACTTTTTCTCGGCAAAATCTCCTCAAAAACCATGTTCACAAGGAAGAATAAAACAAAACAGAATCAGAACTCAAAACCCCCAGCTGATGGCCTATCCCAAAAGGACTCACAGGGCTCTCCCTTGCATATATATGACTAAAAAAGGTGACATTCACACCAGGCAAAAGATCTCTGCCATAAATACTTGAACTGCAACTATTTTTTTCAGTTCACTGCATTTAGGAAGACAGCTGCCTGTTGCATCCTCTTTCCATTCTTCTCAGGCATTAACCGTGAATAATCTTGACAATTAGAAGAAAGGGACCTGCTCTGATCTTGTAGTCCCTTAACTAAAGAAAAAAAAAAAAGGGAAAAAATGCAGAAACAAAGAGGAAATTAGGGAAGGAAAGGAAGAACAAGATGATTCTGTGCTTCGYGTACTGAAGAGCAGAATGGGAGGTCAAGGGGAACAGCACATGGTGTCCATGATGAGGAAAGATTCCCCTCTTGGTGCTTTCCTGACATATTTTCCTACATCACTCTGCAGCTGCCAAGAGCAATTCCACCTCTATGAAGTTCACAGTCACTTTGCCACAGCTTATCTTATACCTTTAGCACCATGTGTAAAAAGAGACCAATAAATTTAATATGCTTCATTTCGTAAGCTAAACTAGTTTTTTCTTTCCCCAAAAGAATGGATGCCTTCATTCATCACACTCTGAACTCTTTGTTTAAAGGTGCATTTTGCTGAAGCTGCAACACAGAACGCCCTCAAGGACAGAAGAATGCTCAGATTGTCAGAGACAACCCAGAAGACTTTACCACACTCCTAGTCCAGTATTCTGCCCAAACACAGCCTGCATGCCCTGTATGTCCCACCCTGACTTTGAGCTAAGAGACAGTGAGATTTTGKGCCATTCCTAGATTTTCAGTTAGCAGCAACATCCATGCTAATAAATTACAATCCACCATTCATGCTGTGGGAATCCAAAGGGTTTCACAAGCTGCAGATCCAGWCCAGAACAGCTTCATGGGAGCATTTCAGTGATGAGGCTTTCATTGCCTGCTCCAGCTTTCTGGATTAGCTCTGGGAAGGCATTCTGATATCTGCCACTGCTCATGTCCCCCACACTTTCTGTCCAGCCCTGAGGGAAGGGGAAATCCAATATCTCCAACAGGCAGTGTGCTCCCATTTCCCTGGCATGGCAGAGGCTGGACAACGTGMTTAAACTTTGGAGTTTCTGTATCATTKAATTTCACATATTCAGTGAAGTCATTATAATGTAGTCATTTCTTTGGGGCATAATCAATTCCTTTTCATTTGTAATCCAACTAAGAATAACAGTTTCACTTTTATATGAACTAAATGAACCTGCTTTGGCAAATAAACAGTCAAGAAGATAAATGGCCTCTTCTTTTCCAGGCTTTTGTTATCTTTGCAACATATGGAGATTGTACATTTCTAATTTTCTACTTCCTGTGAAAAATTTTGTTGCAAACAGATTTAACTCTGAATAGACCCTAAATTTTGTGCACTTTGAAATGTATGATTAAGCCAACGTACAAAGCAAACAGGGCCTTTGACAGAAGCTTACTTTCAAAAGCAGCCTGACAAGCATGACCATCTCGTGTGGTAGCTCTGAAATGAAAAGCCCTATTATTAGGAGAAAAGTTCTGTTCTRTACTATTCCCACTGCCCAGAATTAAAAAAAAAAAAAATTAATAAAATGAACCCTGCATCTCACCTCTCCATCTTTACTGTTGATAAAGTGGGAATAAAGTAGGGTWTTTTTTTTTTATTTTCCCCCTCCGGAAAGCCGTCCAATCAAGGGACTGCCTCTCACTACGGTGTGCACGGCACTCGGAGCCTGGTTTATTCCGGCTCCTTCCCCAGCTCCAGCGGTACCGGCGTAGCCATGGCAACGCCGGCCTGGGGAGGCTCCATCCCCGCAGGAGGCTGGGCCGAGGCTCCGGCAGCACAGCGAGCTCCCAGCTCCGTGTCTGGGCTCTGGGACTCAGCCAGGACCATTTCAGGCCGCTTTCAG
>JACDOX010000103.1:1466270-1477081 GCA_014549065.1 Cardinalis cardinalis
CCAGCTGGGACCATTTCAGGCCGGTTTCAACCCCAGCTGTGCTCGCTGGTGAGACACACTCCGGGCACCCCCGCACTGGGAGCTCTGGGGACACTTCCAAGYGTCACTCAGGTGAGATTTCCTCTGCACAGCCCTGGCTGCTGTGTAGAAAGCAGGGTGAACTCTCTGAGTGCCCAGTGGAGTGTGATGAAGGAACCTCCCTGTCCAAGTGAAAAATCCCAGAATTTAAATTTTAAGAGAACAGGCCAGCTATACAGCTTCTGAGGAAAATCAGGTTTGTTAAGAGAACTGGCAATGTCCAAGGGATAGTAAATCTCACATTTCCAGGCTCACACACACCRGACCCTGGTCACTTGTTAAAGCCTGTCTCAAGGGATGTGCTTCAAAGAGCATCACAGTTCTGCTTGGGAGAAAGTGTTAGAAGACACCAGTGACTATCTCTGGAAGAAATATGGATAAAATACTTGCCCATCTGGAAAATCTTGTGAACAATGAGGCAAACAGAAGAACACAACAAAGAGATTACTCACTCACACTAGAAATAGCCACCACTGAAAATAAATCTTTGCAGTGGGTCTAGTTTGGAAATAATTCTCATATAGAAAGGCAAGGGAAGAAATGACACATACTCAGGGTTTTTTTCTAATTATTGTACATGCAGTACTAAAAATTCTGAGGAAGATATTTCCCCAGGTAAACTTCAGGCTTCTTCCAAGGACTATGACTTCATTAATTTTTGGTTGGTTTTTTATTTTTTTTCAGAAATAGTTCCTAGTTTAGATCCAGTGCAGGGAAGAAAACCTTGCAAAGGAGCCATATCAGATTCTGACTCCTTTAGGAGGAGTCTTCTGATTTTAGTCATCTTATTATTCTTTATGAGTCCATTTAAGCACCACAACTACCATGGACCAACCTGAACGTGCTGTGGAGAAGGGACAAGCAAACACACACTCAGGGAAGCCCAGCTGAAAACTTAAGCTCATTATCCACAAACACCAAAAGTAATTTCTGCTCTCTGCAATGGCTTTGAAACCATTATCCACAAACACCAAAAGTAATTTCTGCTCTCTGCAATGGCTTTGAAACCCAGCAGGCACTGGTGAGCTGAAAGAGGCAAATCTGCATCTGATTTGGCTGACAGTTTGTGCATCAAAATGTGTTGAGAAGAATTTGATCCTGCTTGGAGAGTGTGGGAAACATTTCCAACTTAGCAGGACACCCTGGACATGGTGACAGATGGGCAGAGTATGAGCCTGGCATGGGAGAGGCCATTTCAGAACTGGCTGTTGCTCCAAGCCATGTGGCAGACAGTCCAAACCCRTTTGTCACAAAAAAATAGAGCTGACACTGGATTTACCAAAAACCAAGGCTCARGGAGAGCCCCTGCCTGCAGCTCAGCCTGGCAGGGACACCCACCCTGCCAAGGAGCATCACTGGAAACCTCCCATGAAATTAATGAGCACTCAAGAAGGAAACAAAACAAAGCAAAACACAGCAAAGCTTTTTTTTTTTTCCCTCAAGATAAATTAAATCCACAAGCRGGAAATTTTGATTCAGAATAACAATTCTGTTTTTTCATTACTACCAAAAATTAGGTTCATGCCAGTAATACAGCCGTAAAAAATATTGGGTATTTTTTCCCATCAGGAACATTAATTTCTATCTATAAGTACTGAACAGCTGTACAAATATTAGTATATATATTTACATCCAAGTTTTATTAACACTGACTTTGAGGTCTATTAGAAGTGGAAATTGGACTTAGAATCACAATCACTAGAAGTCATCAAATACCTATGAGRAGAGTGTCTGTCATATCAGCACAGAAAGGGTAACTTTAGCAAAACATACATCAGTTCTAAAAGCAAAGGCACTGGCACCTACACTGAGGAGCAGAAACAAACTGCCCTGGTGACTATTTCCTCCCAGATGTAGATGTGACAGAGTCCAACTCACAGGGCATCACTATTTTTACACACATATAAAACATGGTCTCATGTAGGGCAATGGACATGGGAAATATATATATTCATATGTGCATACAGACATGGTAACAAGCTCTTACCATGTTTTAGTTGCCATTTATTTTAAATTTAGGATGATTAAATATTTACTGTGTTCAAATCAGCTTCACACTGCCCCTACTTGGGTGGCCAAAGAGGCTGAAATGACAGGAGGATTTTCTCCTCCTGATGGAAACCCGATGGCTCTTGGCTGCCTGAAGCAAACTCTGGTTACAGGTGATTTCCATCAACTCTGTGTTTTGCCTTTAAAGACTTGCAACAATATTGCATTTAATTCTCCTAGTTTCTTCTTGATGAATGTCAGACATCCTTGTGCATTCAGATTGATGGGGTGGGTTTGGAGGGGTGGCTGAGCTTTTTTTGTTTATTTCAAACTGGGGCATTTAAAAAAAAAATAAATACATTTGTATTCCACTCCCAGTAATAAAAACGTACTAAATTTAAGTACAACCAAGTCTTCTTCTGCTGGGTTTCCCACTGGCTCCCTTTGAATTGAGGGCTGGCCCCTTGTCAGCAGGATCCCTTTCATCCTGCTGCCCATCATTCCCTCCTCCATCAGATAATCCTGCCCCCCAGGCTCCCAGCTGCAGCAGCTCCAGTCTGCTCACACCTCCCAGGGCTGCTCAAAGTCAGCACAGCCTCTGCTCTCCAGCCTCTCCTGCACTCACCACAGAGGGGACACAGCTGAGGGGGAAATGCCTTCCCCAAAGGCTGACACTCTCATTTCTCCCGTGGCCCATAACATTGAACAACAAAAACACACAAGATGCTGGCAAAATACTCTGCATCTTATACTGGATTAAATGTCATTTGCTGTTCACCATCACCCCACTGACAGAAGATCCTGAAACCCTTCAGGCTCTGATCCCAGGATGGAGCTGCCTCATCCGTTTTGGCTGTTCATTATCTCACAGATCCATTAATTGCAGTGCAAATTGCATGTGYTCAGCACTAATTCTTGTAAAAAGGGAAAAATGCAAGGGGGAACGCATGAAGCCAGTAATACAGCTCTTTATCCTAACAAACCTCATCAAATATCAAATTAAAATCATTAAGCAAAACAGCACTGCCTGCAAACCTGTGATTTGGGGTTGCAGTGACTAGCCATGGCAAATTAGTTGCTCAGCAGTTCAGGAGGCTCTGAGATGAGCAGTAGGAGAAACCAAGCATTGCAGGATGCAGAGACCAGATGGTTTTAGGCTGAAAATAAATGAATACCCCCCAAATGATAATGTCTCTTTCCAAAGCATTAACGAAAAGTTATGCAAGGGGGGAAAAAAAACCACCAACAAACCAACCCCAAACCCGAGCTACATTCTTTAACTAGATRAAAGAACACTTTGTTCAGCCTTGGAGTATCTATTGTAATTAAATGCTCTAAAAACAGGACAACAGCCCCGTACCGGTCATGCATACAAGAGACAAAACACGACAAAAAAACCCCAAAATACCCAAGAACCATGCATTTCTTACAGAGCCTGAAGAATTCCTGCCTCTCGGCAGACTCCTGCAGTGCACTCGGGCATCCACCTAAATGAATGCAAAACCCATTTTCCCCCCGCTAAGATAAATTAATTTAATAATAAAAACAATCAAATCCAGAAAAACCCAGGGACAACCGAACCCCGGCTCTGACTTACAGCTCTGAAAAATCCTGCAGTCTGGCTGGAAACGTCCATCGAAGAACTGCATTGGAAGCTTTTCCCTAAAGGCAAGCGCATTTAAACATCTCGGGCTCTGCTACTGGAGCCGATGCTGCAACAGATGGGGCTCGGGGCTGGGTGTGTTGGTGCCTCCCATCGCGACAAGCGCGGCGATGGCAGCGCCGGCGGAGCCACCGCAGCGCAGGGAGGGCGGGCGGGCTCTGCCCCGGCGGGCTCCGTGCCAGCATCGCCCCGGGCATCACGGCCAGGTTCGCTTCCCGCCTGCAGAACCGGCCATGGGCTCGGACAGCGCAGTCATCACGGCCAGGTTCGCTCCCCCGCCTGCAGAACCGGCCATGGGCTCGGACAGGGGCTCGGGCATCACGGCCAGGGGCTCGGACATCACGACCACGCTTCCCTGCCCGCAGAACCGGCCGTGGACTCGAACAGAGCCCCGGGCATCACGGCCAGGTTCACTTCCCTGCCTGCAGAACCGGCCATGGGCTCGGACAGGGGCTCGGGCATCACGGCCAGGTTCACTTCCCTGCCGGCAGAACCGGCCGTGGGCTCGGCCAGGGCGGGAGGGTCGTTTAGCAGCGTTTTTGGGTGCGAGGTGCTCAGGGGGCACAGGGGAAGTCGGAGGGTTCAATTAACCGCAGGCGGTTTTAATGATATCTGAAAGGGGAAAAAAAAGATCCCGTTTTCAATAGCAGAAGTTTCAGATGACTGAGGCTGCGTCTGCATCAGTGTCGAATACCTTGGGGAAGGCAGCACAGAGCAGCAAAYGCATTTTCAAGGCTGGAGTCTCTGCTGCTCCATAACAGCCCTATTCCCCACTTAACCACAGCCCCACTTTGTAGCTGCACTAAAGTCACATTATTTCTCTGGGTTTAAGTTTTCCCATTGCAGTGTGAACAGGGGATGACTTGGCTAACTTTTTAATTTATTATAAAGGCCTCACTGGGAAAATAAAGTGCCTGAGTACAATGTATAACCATCAAAAGTATCACCATCCAAAAAAAAGATAATAGTTATTTTGAAAGGGCACCACACGAGCAAGTGCTTAGCAGAGCAATGCAAACTCTCCCTGTAGGAGCTGAGGGAKGGCGAGGATTTGAATTTTCTTCTTCATCAAGCTGAATCCCTCTTTTATAACCCCATTCAGCATTGATTACTCCACCAACCAGTCTCACAGTGTCCTTCACTGACAACGAAATTGTTCCCCAGACCATGGGGACATATCCTTGGCCCAGATGCTGTTGAAGGCTGGCTCAGATGAGGACACCTCTGCCAGAACAAAGCAAAAGAAGGCAAAAGGCAGAAAGGTCATCCCTGCAGCTTCCAATACTTGAACAGAGGCATCAAAACACCATGCAATGAACTGACACCTYTCTGGAGAAATAAGTGGCCAAATCTCGAGCCACAGAGCATTGCCAGTTCTTTCTTGGTCMTCTCAAAATACCATTTGTGATGATCTGTTGAAAACTCCCTAAGAGGGAGCGCTTGCTTTAATTAATGACTCCAGGTCACTAATCCACCAGATCAGGGGAGTGGACTTGGCTTACACATCACTGTCAGTCTATTCATCCCATTCACTGGACGATGCTGCACCCTTTTGTAAGAGGATGCAGCCAACACCACCCTTAATTCTGCTACATCAAATAACAAACCCCACTGAGGCTGGGCAGTACTTCAGCAGCAAAAGAGATGGGGTTCAGGTACCACCCCTCATGTGCCAGGCAGACAGCACACCCTAGGAACCATCCACGGCTCTCTCCTCCTTCAGTGTGCTAAGTGCCTCTGATAACACAAGCCCCTTGGGAGCAAAAAAGCTGAAAATGGTACATCGTGTTCACTCCCAAATGGCAGCTATTACTTGAATCCTCTCAAGACAAGATCACTGGCAGCCCTTTTTAACAGAAACATGCACAAATATTTGGTGTTKAGAAGATTTGTCCCCAGCTAAATTAATATTTTATGCATGCAGAATGTACAAATAGTTTAGGAAAATAAACAAGCTTCCTCTTAAATGCTGTTTAAGGGGTACAAGGGAAACCAGTCAACCAGCTGGAGCAAGMAAAACACATTTTGTCATTCCTCCTTGAGCTGTAGGAGAAAGGAAGGAATCTGTGGCTGACCTAGAGAGGGTAAAAGGCAAGATTGGATTCATAGTGGAATAAAAAGAGCTCTCCTGCAAAGCACAGTTCAGATCAAATCCTTCTCTGTATAGGTAACTTCTAAGGATTATTCTGATTAGCAATCAGATCAAATAAAAAGAGGCWTTAACAGCCAGGAAAATGTCCCACATCCCTAAATCATCCCCTTTAAATCACTCACAGGCTCAGTTCCATGTAGCCAATGCCAAGAGTCATCCAGACCTATTAAAGTGTTTAAAAAAAAATCTTAAAATGGTTTCTGGTCTCAAAGTCTGATTGGCACAAATTCCACCTCAAAAACATGCCTTTTCCTCCCCCACCTTTGGATAAGGAGTGTGAAACAGATTGCCCAACTACATCTCAGATAGGCAGAACAGTTAATGGTTTAGATACCATTTCATAAATATTTGCTGAACTAGTTTTTGGATTCTGTCCAGTTTCTGACAACCATTAAAAACATTGAATAATTTGCCATTTTCTTTCACCCTTCTGGGGTGAAAAATAGGCAGAGAGATTTTATTGCTATGATTTCTTACCATTATTTAATGACTACTTGTATTTATGTTGATGTCTCCTGCCAAAGAAGCCCAAGTGATTCTTGAATCTACAGGCCTGAGGTGTCCAAATCACATTTATGTGAATATTTATATTTTCTTTATTAAATATTCCCATACTGAATACCTGGGCTCGTATGTGGCTGCATAAGCAAGTGGTGAAGAACTGAGAGAAGCCAACCAATTCCTGAAGAAATACCTTGTTTCACATTGGGATTTCAAGTGCCTGTGCTCTGTCAGAGATGCTGAGGCTCAGTGACTAAAAGCAGCAGTGAGTTACAGCACATCATCTAGGACAAGAGGGTGCAATAYGGGAAATCACACAAATAAAGTCATTTGATGTTTTCAACCACACTTTACTGACAAGTTCTAGGAGTCTCTATGAACAAGGATCCAAAACTCCAGCCATTTCCTTGCTTCCTCACATATTAAGGACAATTCAGGAGGTTCCAGAAAATGCTTTATATAACCAACTTTCCGTGACAATAGATTTTTCAGATATTTTCAATTTTTTTCCTCTCAATATTYAAGTCCTTACATCTCAAGCTCAGCAGTCATTATTCATTCTATAACCATGTTTCTTTAAAAAAAAAGTTCCTATTAGAGCACTTCTAGATCACTCACATATTTGGACTGGCTGTAGGATTCTCGCACTTTATCAAGCAGTAACACTGGAGGGGAAACAAAYCACCAAAACCTGCCTGTGCCTTGGACTGTGAATTACACACCCACCCATGGCCCAAAGACCAAACTCTGAGCAAAGCAGATTTATGACTGTCACATTTTCACCAGGACAAAGCTACAGAATTCCCTGCCCAACTGAAACAGGCATTGTTGTACTGGTTTCTTTTTCCATTTGAAGAGTTTGGTTTTCAAAAATTCAGAGCCAGACCCCTCAATCAGCTTCAGATCTGACTGCACATAATTCCTGCACAATTTCCCTGAACTGTTCCAAAACACCAACTCAATTTCATCCTTTTAGTCCAAGTAAAAGCCTAAAGTATCATAAATTTCTATCTGGCAGTACAGCAACCCTCCACAATTTCCCAGAGGAGACAGAAAATGTCTGGCTATTGGTTGTTGTTATTTATATTCCATAATTTTCCACAAAGATACGGTGGGTTTGTAAGTACTGCATAAATTAGATGAGTTCAAGGGGACAGCTTCCATTATAGTTTCCTTTTTCTTATGAGGCAAACAGTGCCTTGAAATCAATGGAGCYTCTGTCTGTGAAGATATCACTTCAGAACACAGCAGATATAGCAATTATTGAAGTGCGTGGTGAGCCAGAGCTCTGCATGGCAGGGCAGGGCTTTTGTCCACTGTGTAATTAAGAAAGATTTTTCATATTTTTTACAGCCAACACAGCCATCATATTCATGGTTGCCCTATCCCCACTCCTACTGAGCACGAGCAGCAATCAAAAGCAACATGCAACACAGATGTGGAGCCTCCAGCCAAGAAGCCAAAGCACCTGGGCAATGCTCAGATGAGAGAAGCAAGTCTTGAAGGGCAGGAAAAGCCACWGCAGCAGCTGGGAGAGCAGCAGAGCCCAAGGGGAAGATGAAATGGGGAGAAAAAAATCCTAAACTGCACCATAAGACACCAGCTCTTAGTAGAACAGCCAAAGTAGTCTTTCAAGAGTTGATGTTGGGCAAAAGGCAGCTGTGATCTGCAAGAGTTGGAAAAGAGAGTACAAGAAAAAAAAACCAAAACATTTAGCCCCCAGAGTAAGAGGTAGGGATGAACTGCAGTCCACCCCACCCAAATCAGGCAAAATTGCAATGCAGGATGATGGAGATGGTACAAAAGAGAGGAAAGAGAGAGGAGCAGAGAAAAATATCCTACGACAAACAAAATCCACAGTTTACTCTYTTTTTTTCATCTCAAACAGCCACGATTTTTTCCTTGCAGTTTTTCAGCATGATCTACCAAGCAATGAACCAAGTAGCTGGGATTCCTGACTCACTGCTGACAAGCCAGAAGGAGAACATCCATGTGAGAAACATCAAACCCCAGTGAGCAATCACCCATCTCTCCGGGGGGAGGGAGCACCCTGCCAGCCTCTGCAATGAGGATGGATCACACTGCACCAGGATGGATCACACTGCACCAGGGATGCCTCAGCCAGCTCGGGTACCAAAAGCTGGATAGCTGCATTTTCAAATCTAGTTCTTCAGCAGGACTCACCCAGAGGGGTTTTTCCCTCTGTATTTGCATATACAGCCAGATGCAAATGCCATTGAAATGATGRGGTGCTCATACAAAGGCAGTACTGGAGGCTGCCCGGCAGCAGCCTTGTGCCTGCTCCACATGGACCCCTCTGCCCTTCCCACCTGTCTGAATCTCACAGATGGAGGGATGGAGCCTCTTTCCTGCATCATGGTGGGGAGGAAGGGGTGGAGACACTTCTGGAGAGGTGCCAGGGCAGAGCTGTGCTGTGTCTGGGATCAGTGGAGGTCTCTGGGTCCCTGGGGAGAATTACAGAGTCTGAGCTAGGACACAATGCTCAATAACTCAGCRAGTGAAGGACCAACACTTTGAACTATAATTCTCTGTGGTGTGGGTGAAACCCCTCAGAGACGTCCTGGTCCATGAGGATAAATAAACCAGAGAGCAAAATTACTGTCAGGAACTTGGTGGTGCCTCTGTGGTGCCTCATTCAGCTTTGCTTGAGGCATTTGGAGGGGCGGCCACACTGGTACCAGTGATGGTCTGGGAGGTTTTGAATCAGTAGCAATTGGTGATTCAGAATGACCAGATTTGAACACTGTGGACTAGCTCAGAGTCCCCACTGCCTTTGTTCTCTACAAAGGCATTGCATTTTAAAAGTTTTGAGGAATGCAGGATGGGTCTTACCCTGCTTCTACTGTGTCCCTTAAGGGCTTGGATGAGAAACACCCTTTGTGGGCCAGAAACAGTCCCACAAGACAATAGAAGAATGATACTGCAGCATCTAGAAATGGGAGAAAACCACAGGGAAATAGGATCTGGTGATCTATGGGTAAGAACTCCAACCAGTGGCTTCAGCATAAAATGCTTTYAAAATCTRTATGCAAAGGYTATAAGGATCTATAAAAATGTGAATTCTGCAATATGGCTTTCAGCTTCACTGGTCCCAGAGTGRGATCTCTGAGGAGCAGCATTTCCATGAGGACACAGCAGTGGCCACATGGATGAGTGGAGATGCCTCAGCTCTGCTGCTGCCTCCTTGATCTCTCTGCCTTTGGGCTGCTCTGTGCTCCCTCCCTTGGCACACTGCTCCTGGGGCTGTGGCAGCAACAGGGATAGGGGTGTCAGTGCCAAAAAGCCAGGGGAACAGGGGGAAAAAATGAGGCAGGAAGGAGAAAAAGGTGATGGTAATTAGCTGCACATAAACCCAGCCACACCTGAGCAGTCTGTAACATTTTAAGACTGGCTTAGAGATTGTGGTGGAGAACATGGAATGCTACAGCACATCTGCAGCTCTCAGGGGAGCACTAATTATTTACCCAAAAGAAAACATCTCACTACAATAACATCACAGGACACCCATCCAGGAATTAAGATGCTCTTGCACGCTCACAGCAAGTTTTATTTTCTTTGAACCTCATGACTTAGATTTGATTGTTGTGGTGGATGTTGAGTTATTTCATTGAAGTTGTCCCCGTGCCTGCAGGGCCCAGGTGAGTTACCCACGTCCTCACATCTTTGTACGCCTGGCTAGGGACAATTTGTTCTTCAGGTCAGGGATTCTGGGCTTTCTAAGGCACTCTGTGCACGTAGCAGCTTTGCTCTATGTAGGTTTTACCTTTTGTAGGTWTGCAATAAATAGTAACCATTAACTCTGAATTGAAGCAAGGGCCCACCTAGAAAAGGATAAAGTGGCTGCCTACATACAGGAGTGAACAGTTGAAATATCATCAAAGGTTTAGAAGCTGAAGTACAAAGATCTCTGCTGGTATCAACTGCCTGTTAGAAAAAAAAAAGGAGGTAAGAGCACCTTGCAGCATTTAAAGTAGGTCAGCACTGCCAGAAAAGAAATACTTTTAAATACATAGTGATGCAGAAACCTGACACAGAGTTACAAATTCACCAGAAAGAACTTGTCGGCTTAACCAAAATAGAAATAAATGAGTTTATCCGCTCAATTTAATTTAGAGACATGCAGCAGTTGGGGCTGATGAAATAGGTACAAGCCACATCAACACTTGCAGACTGGCATGAACACCCTAGGAATAGTTACATCCACAGTATTATGCTGGTTCCTACTGGAATGAGCAGCCAGACTTTCAGYCTGTAACTAGAGATGATCTCAGGGATTTTTGGAATACAGATGGAGCATTTCCCTGAGAGCTGCATCATCCACTCACTCCCACAGCCCAGGGGCTGCCCAGCTCTCAGGAAGGTGCTCCACAAGGCTGGAGCCAGAGCAGACCCAGCACACAGGGCTGG
>JACDOX010000103.1:1482152-1497828 GCA_014549065.1 Cardinalis cardinalis
CAGGGCCATTTCAGAAAATTACCTAACAAACCCTTCCTGCTGGGAAAGTAAATTTCAGAAAAACAAGCTGGTAGCAGTCTTGCTTACTCCAGCCCCTTTCCTGCAGCACATYGTTGTGGTGGATTTTGGTTTCAGTGACCCTCTGCTGAAGCTGTGATGTGCTCTGGRCTGTAGTGGGTCCCTGCCTATGGGGTGTAATAAATGTTCTGTAGATCCTTGTAGCATGAAACCTTTTGGAGATGGCAACTGCCAACGCTGACAGAGGAGCACCTCTTGGAAAGAACTGGCATCAGTCATGGAACAAAAAGCAAACMCAGCACTTCAGGGATGTATGTCCAAGTTTCTGTCTCTCACAAACATCCCTGCACACACACCCCCAACATGCTCATGGCAACCAGTGCCACTGCACACAGAATTTTTGAGACATTCATTTTGTTGTCCTAAGCAACCACCAGATCAGCTTGTTCCTCCAGATGTAACCACAAACATTCAGCAGATTAAGCTAGGCTCTCTGGCCAATTTCATGTCTTTTATTTTTTTCATTGTGGAAATGAAGTAACAGGACAATGCAGAGCAGTCCATATTGATCTTATCCCACTACTAAATTTATTCAGTTTATGAAAATCACTAAGAGGTAGTTTCTGTGTCAGCTACTCAGAAAGCTGTACAGCAAGTCAGTGCCCCTAATACATTACAAAACTAGTTGTAAAGTCATATGCTTGATGTATGGCTTCAGCTACAGCCACATGCTCAAAACAAGGATTGCATCTGAATCTAGTATTTTGCAACTGCTATTTTAACAACCTGTTTTAAGTTGCCTTCAAGTCTTGCCAAACTGTAATGAGAAAGAGCAGAAATTTTCCAAAGCTGCGTCTGCCCAAAGAGGARCTATCTGAGAAAACTTCAGCCAAAATATTTAAGCCATTCCTAAAAAATGTTGCAGAGAATATTTCTATATAAGAAACAATCTTCCGGTGAATTTTGGAGGGAAATTTCTAGCTTCTCCTAGGTTTGGGTCTWAGAGTTATGACTTGGCAGGACAGACTGCATAAGGCAAACATTTCTGTTCTCTATACAAAAATGAACCTATATTAAACTATTTTATACAGGGATGCTTTCATTGGACAAGAACTAGAGCTGAAAAACTGAGCCCCTTCAAATAAGAGGAGTGAAAAAGTGGGAGAAAATGTGGCCAGACTAACAAGTAAGCAGCTGTGGTACCTGAGAATATCTCAAAAGGAGGAAGGGACTGAGAGGTAGAGCACAGAATCTAATACTTGCTGGACAAGGAGACTGAAAWTGAGTTCAGACATCCACAGAATGGAAGTTGGGACTAAGAAGCAGACATGAGGCAGGGACAGGGCAGAGTGGTTGAAGGCATAGGTGTGAGACAGCTTTATTGGGAATGGGCAAAAGAGACTTCACTTCCTGTCTGCCTGCAGAAGATGAAACAGAATCAATTCCTCCTGAAGAAAGCAGCAGGACTGGGTAAACTGGCACTATGGGGAGCCAGCTAAGACTGAGACACCTAAATTCAGGTGCCTACATATAACCTAGTGTTTGAATTCCCAGGATAGAAAACAGATGTGAAGGGGGGCATTCAGTGGCTGAAAGAGAGGTCCTTATAGCCATCTGAGACAATACAGATGAGGGCACAAGGCTGACATCTGCCACAGCAGCTACATGGGGCCTGCAYTCTACAGGAGAATATTTCACCAATTTGCCTGGAGTCCTTTGGCAGAAAATATGTCACTGTTTGTGTCTGATATATCCTCTCCAGAGAGGGGACAGCAGCAATATCCCAGTGTGTAACATGTATTGTATAAATGGCTGTGCCCTGATGACTCCTGGTTGCTCTTGATGGGCTGCAGCTGTGATGTCCTTCAGTGGGCTGCAGCTGTAGCTAGTCAAGATAGCTGAGATAAAAAGGGGGTGGGCTGGCTAGTCAGGAGGAGCCTAGAAAGAGCCCTGACTAAGAAAGAATGAGCCGCTAAAGAAGAAGGCAGTGCTGTGAAGAGCTGCCCCCAAGAGAGCACTGAGAAGGTATGAGACTTGACCTTGTTGTCCTTTGGACTCTGGGTGTAATACACCAGTGAAAATGAAGAAGGCCTGGCAGGGTACCTTAGCACAGCTCCAGTGGTAGCTTACAGGMTTATAAATGGGCATCCTGATGGATCTGCAGAGAACAGAATTGAAGCTGGACAAGCTACTTGTGTCCAAATGTTTCTCAGCTTTTGAGGCACTGACTTTATAACCTTACCAATTTTCTTTCAACACTTCTTGCATATTCTTATATGAAGGCCTTATATATGAATTTGGACTGGGGTAGCCAGAAGCATCTGATGAAATTCAAACTGGACTTCTTTGATTTGTGATAGTCCATAAAGCAGCACTAGGCATACATAATGCACAGCATGTTCTCCACAGATAAGTACCTTTGCCAACTAAAGCAACCCCAGAGATGGTTTTCCTAACCACTAAAGACAAACATGCTTAAACAAATGGTTTATGAAATCCAATAGCAAGGGATGGAGAGCAAGGCCAGTCCAGTTTGATTTCCCTGCCTCCTCTTTATCTCTCCTTGAGGAATTCAAACTGAGAAGTCCTTGTGTAACCTGTGAAGACCAAAGAGGAAGCTGAAAGCCCTGTGAAAAGGTTAGTGAAGACAACAACTGGAAACAGAGCCATGCTTTGCACTATGTTAATCATGAACAGTTTTTGTTTGAAATCTCAAACACAAGCTCGAGCAGTTCAGGCTCCAAACCCGATGCGGATATTGGGCAATCACCAACCTGTGTGCAAAAGAATAAAGAAAACCCTGCTCTTTGTCCTGCTGTTAGAGCTGTTTACTTTCTGGCGTGAGTTTGCAGTTCCTGAGATCTTAGAATAAGTTCTGTAACCACAGAGCTGCAAAAGTTTGAGAACTGTAGCAGACCTTGGGCCAGTAGTTCAACAAACAACTACAAAAGAAGAGTTCAGATCTTCAAAGAGAAAGAGGAAGGAAATCAGCTGTTAGCTAGCTTAAAAAAAATAAAAAAGAAAAAAAGATGCAGATGATTTATTGCTTACCAGTTTACCTAAGAAAAAATCCCAACCACCATGAGCCCGTGAGATGCCGAACACATAATGTTTAAATTTCTCATAAAGAAAAAAAATGGCCACAGAAAGAGAACTGTAAGTACAAATAAACTTCCTTGGGAAAGCAACATCAGCGTCGGCAGTAAAGAAGTTGTTGAAGTGGAACAATGTGGCAAACATGACATTGATTGGATTTAAGGCTCTAATCACTTTCCCTTGCACACGAGTCTCATATCTGTTGWTAACTTTAATGAGACTTATGTGCCAAGCCTGCAAGGAGAATTGGTCCTTAATTCTCCTTGCTGCCAAACTGTTTCATTAGGAAGTATTTCCACGTCTTCCTGTTGAAGTTTCAGTTGCCAGTGCTGACACAGATGCAGAGCTGGTGACCAGGAATTCTCCTCAGGTCTGGGAGCTGTGGGGAGAGAAGGTCTTGGGTAGATCCAACACTTGTGCCAACAAGTGTGACTAAAGATCTARAGCTTGTTACCTTCTGCTTGCCCCTGCAGTGACTCTGGAGGAATGACTTTTTCTGCTTTTGTTTCCTCAGTTTCTAAAAAGCAGAAGAGTTTGTCGCTGTCTCCCTGGTGGAGCTATTTGGAGATGAATTAGGATGTGTTTGTAGAACTCTGGGTGTGAGAAGTTTTATTTGAATGTTACTCCTTATTAAACCCACCAGCATTTCTCTGAACTTTGATGACAATCTTTGGCCTACAAATATTGTATGTGATTTCACAGAAATGAATGCCAGGTGAGCAGCTTCACCATGTTTTGCAGTGGCTCAATGTGTCTGTTTATAGTAATGACCTTATAAACCCAGACTAATTGAACAACAAGCCACAAATCAGTTGCAGCCTGGAAAATCCTAATTTGAGGCCACTTTCAGCCTCCATCTGCATAACATTTTAAATTTGTTGCTTTTCATTTTAATGCAAATTTACCCAGTGTGTGTCAAAGACTACTTCAGCCTGTTGGCAGCTCAGGAATGGGTGCAGACCTGCTGCTCCTTGGCAGCAGGTGAATGCCTTGGCCCTTGAAGGGCTGTCCATATTCACATTTCCCCAGCAGCTGGCAGTTCAGCCAGGCCTCTTTGGGCAGAGCTTTTCTGGGGGAGATTCCTAGCTTATTTTCAAACTTCTGAATAGCATTTTGGCTTCAGAGTTTCCTTCTGCTCCCAGCACCCTGAGGGTTTGTCTGCTGGGCTGCCTTGGCTCCAGAATTCAAATGTTTTTGGCTTGAAGGTGGAATTATTTAGGAATTACTCAAAAACCTTTTAACCATTTAGGATAAACAAAGAGACCCAAATTACCATTTTAAGGTGTTGAGGTAATACAGGCAGGTAGGATGTTTTTCCAGGAGTTGTTCTTAGTTRCTATAGTTGATACAAATATTCCTTTAGTTTTATGTAATACTATTTGTGCTCAAAAATATTCATGAATATCATTAGGGAAACATGACCTGTGGAGTTTGCTGTTTTTGGCAATGCAATACAGACTCTGGGTTGCTATTGATATTAATACATGATATTTGTTGGCAAACAGTATTTATGCTGTGGGTCATTTTGGGCTTTCTTGGCTCCTTCACTAGCAAAGCTCAATGTCATTTGGGATAACATTAAACTGAATTCTCTAAACTAACTCTGCATTTTTTCAGACTGAAAATGCAATTCCTGTGAGTTGAGCTGGTGACAGCTCTTCAGCAAAAACATGCATTTTGTTTTTCACTAATTACAATGCTCTAAGATCTCCTAAGTGAAACATATTGAGTTATATGTGGGCTGTCAATCATGTCTGCCTTGGCTCATGCTGCATTCCTACATAGAAAAATAAGCTAAATTATAGATTGTCACTTCCTTCAGTAGCTCTTACAAGAAATGTGCACATCTCAGTTGCTCAACCTCTGGCCAGTAATGATGCCTATAAAGCTTTACATGGGTGTCTGACGTGTTTTTCTCAGGTTGTTTTTGTGGATATGARTGGTAACTTTGGAATTTTGCCTTGTTTTTCTCACATGCAACTTTGCTGGGGTGTTTGACTTACTTCAGCCCCTGAAGAACTAAAATTTATCTCACAGGCTTGATCTACATGGCAACAACACTTACACTGAGAGGAGATGTAATCATGCTGGAATATGTGCATTTTAGGATGTGTTTGGGGTAAATTGTACCCTGTATGTGAAAYCAGAGTGTGAGCCTAAGAGATGGGGAACAGATATCTAATGAGGATGATGGCTAATGGGGAACAGATTTCTGATGAAGATGAAGGTTAAAGACTGTGTTATATGTGTGTTAGTTGGCCAAGCAAAATTATGAAAAGGCAGAAATGAGAGGAAGCAAAAGAAGTGGCAAATAGAAATACAGGTAAATGTGTTATTACCAAAACCCAGCCAGCTGAATTGACTGCAGTGTAYCAATAGTTCAACTAGATAAAATTAGTCCTCCCAAAAGTTACAAAGTTTAATAAACTGCAGAGCATCATARCCAGACGGAGCTGTTTTTTACATACCCACTGCTGGTTAAGGCAAGAATGGCATTGCTGAGATAACTTTGTTTCATATCTGAAAAAATTCCTGTATCAGGCTGCTTAGAGACATCTGCTTTTCACTGGGGGTAAAAYTATGTGCTTGTAAATGGAGTAACCTAGAAGAGATGTTCCCAAAGTAACAATACAATGTATTCAACAATTGCGAAATAATATTTTTAAAATTAATTTGAAAAATTAAAGAGTTATTCTGTACTATTCCTTTTATGGTTTGTAAGAACCATGATAGATTTATAAACAATTTAAACATGGGAGGAGGATGAAGAAAAAGGAGAGAAGAAAATCAAAGCAAATTTCTTCCTGTTTTATCTTGGGATCTCATACTTCTCTCTTCTGTTGCCTGCTTTTCTTATCTCATTTTGTTACTTCAGTGAAAGCAACAAATCAAAAAGTTTTGGTTAAAAGAAATAGCAACAGAATATTGAAGTCAGTTGAAATACATTAGATGTTAGTAGTTTTGGGATGACACAGTGGCATTATCCTAGTGACATTACCCTAGAGATATTGTGGAATTTTTTCCCCCAAGGGCATCTGTGCATTCCCACTATGGGGATCTGGTGTGGAGCTGTGAACCTCTTATTGAAATGTTGTACAGTTACAAGACCAGGCCTAAAAAGCTGAGGTTGCTGAGATGGCTTTTATTTAACCTTTCTCTGTGTGTGATAGAAATCAAGGTTTCCCGAGTGTGGAGAAGGTCGTTTCACTGCGAGAGCTTGGGCTGTGTCTGACTCCTGAGAAGCACCTGGTGCTGCTCAGTGTGCTGGGCTGAAGGACAGGGATTGGGACAGGCTGCCCTTTGGTGCCCCTCTGAAGGTCCACACATCCCACCCCTGCTGAAAAAAAACCTGTGTCCCCTTGAAGGGGAAAATTTCCACTTCAACAGGTTAGAGAAAGAAGGGAGATGACACCTAAACAAGAAGCAGGGAGCAGCTGGATATTAGCCAGGCTGCTAAAAGGGAGAACTACTCCAGGATGAGTCAGTGACATGAAACTGCAAAACAACCCCAAATGTATCCAAATGGGTRCATTAGGAGAGCTGTCACACAGGCAATTTAGACAATTTTCCCACTCCATAAGACTTCTGTGAGTCTAATTTTAGATCTTGTTTGTCCAGAGCATCTTCAAAACACAGTGCTCCAAAATGGAGCAGTGCAGAGAACCAGAGGAGGATTATCACATGTGATCTGTGGGCTGATAGAACTGGGGTTTCCAGACTAGGAAAAAGACAAGAAATAAACATATCAGTGGYTGGTCAAATACTCTCCATGGTCAGTAAGACAAGAACAAAGACAAATTGACTTAATTTGCRGGAAGTAAGATTGAGGTTGGACAGCAGGGATCATTTCCTGTCAATATGACCACAGAGTTCAAGAGACAGCTAAGGGATGCTGAAGAACCTGCTGCTCTGGGAGATGGTAGATCTTTCTAGTAAGAGCTTCTATCAAAAAGAGCTCAGCCAGAGATGGTCTGATAGTTTYGGAGGCTGCATCTAAATTTTGTAGCATYCCACACACTCGACTTTCATGGAAARKGTTGTCTTGGATAAGGGAAACTGCAGCATTATCTCCTCTTCCTATCTGAATTCAGCAGAAACAGAGCTTCACCWGAACAGCTGTGTGTGCAGGGCCAGGATGGGAGAGGTGGTTGTGGAAGCACCATCTGCTGCTTTAGCAGGCGTTCCCTCTTTTCATTGATCCTGTGGATTTTTGCGACCCATCTGCCATCCATGGCCTCAGTCCAGGCCAGCTGCACCAATCCTGCTTTAATGCCAGAGCCTGGACTGAGGGATCTCCTAGGATCCAGAATGGGAAGCCACCTTCCAGAGGGTGTGTCACAACAATGGGGCTGAAGACCTTGGCTTTGATTTCATAAAGGCTGAATCCATTTCAATTGTTTTTTCCCACAACAGACACTCATGAACTATCTGATGATTCCCAGCAGAAATGAAATACAGTTCTGTAACACCAGATCTGGTTCCCTTCATCCCATGTAAGAAATGGAAGAAACATACATATTTGAATAGTCCTGATTTTAAGTGTCCCAAGAGGTCTCTCACACGCTGCAATCTTCAATATATTCCTTACAAGAACAAAATTTGTAATAGTTTTTTTTGCCTTTCATTCAGTGCTTRGGTATTCAATTTGTGGTACCAAACAACATTCCACAAACAGGACTCTATGCAAAGTCTACAGTTTTCAATAAGTAACATAATTAACAAAGTGAACAACCCCTGAAGTAGATGAGCTAACACAAACATAGTGACAGCCATTCTTGTTCCTATAAACACATCAAATCCACTTCCCCTGTGCACTCAGACCCTCAGGTGACATTGGTGGACAGAAGGGGTTGGGCCATCCTTTGCTCCCACAGTGAATGAGCAAGGTGCTGCCAATGTCTGTGTCTCAAGTCCTCCTGTTTGGCACCAGAAATGTGGCATTATTTTAGCAGAAACTGTACCTTCCCTCCAGAAAGACCCAGGGGTCATCTGAAGGAAAGAGAGCTCCAGAAAAAGTGCCAAGTTCAACTCACAAACAGGTCAAGTAGATTTTCTGATCAGATCTCTTTTTTATGCTATGTTTACACAGCAAAATGCTCCAAGCAGGCTAAGATTCCACCCAGGCTGTTCATCAAACACTTCAGCCACCTCTAAGCACTCYTGCAAAACCCAAGAGCACTTTCCACTTCGTTTGGTAAGAACACAGCACAAAGAGTGTCCATAAAGTCAATCCCAGGCTCAAGAGCTAAAAGCTTCCTGACTCATGAATGTTCCTCAGCCAGCACACCCTTCTCAATCTTCTCATGGCTTATGGAACTGGCTGAAGAGTGCAGCTGGAAGAGGGGAACTGGCTTTGGCTGCACTGTAACACCCAGTCCCAGCACTGCCCTTGGCTGCTTTGCTGCTTATGGATTTTCCTTCACACGCCCTCTGGGTAACACTGAGGGAAGCCCTGGTCCATCACAGTGGGCTTGCTGTGAAAATATTTATATAACGAAGAATTTCTGAGAGTGCAAGGGTGAAATATGACCCTGGCATAGTAGGACATTTGATAATTAAGCAAATTTTGGAGTTTCAAGATATAGAATCACTGCCCTGATTACTATCAAAGTAGTAAACACTGTCTTCAAAAGGGTTTTGTTAAAAATGTGGAAGTGAAGAAAGAGAATTCAAAGCAGCCAAAAATGGAAAGCTTTCGTTTCAACACAATTCTTTATTCTTTTTGTTTTAGCTGGAGAAACACAGGCATGGTACAATGCCCAACCAGCCATGCAGCAACCTGTCCAACTTATAGCAGTGCTTGGCAATTTAAGATTTTCCTTCAGGTGCTGACAGTTAGAGAAAAGCCACATGACTGATTACAGCCTGTACTCTCTGAAAAGACAAATTAAAGAGAAATGGAGAAAAAAAATCCCTGTTTGGCTCTCATTTGGGAGCTAGACAGAGAGATTATATTGTTCTATGTCCATCTTTCTGTCCCTGATGAAAGCATTCCTCAGGATGAAAATAAGGAAAGGCCATTGTGGTGACAGGTCAGGGATGGCAGTCAGGACAGCAGGACATGCTTCCTTTGGCCCCCAATTCCTAAATATCAATGCAGATTTTAACTCTCAGGTTACCAATGGTGGATSCCAGAAGTGGTACTGAGCCCGTGGTCATCTTCTCATTTAGAAATGCAGCCTTATTTCAACCAAACAAATTTTGGCTCACTGATTTTTAATTCTGGTCATCTCTTGATTAGCAATTATTTTCTTAAAGTAGTTCTTGTGTACTTCATTAAGCCTAATGCATTCTTTTGCTCTCAACTATATTGACTTCTATAGGAAAAGCACATTACTTCAGAAAAGTTAGAAAACTGGGTAAAGCCTTCTGTCCTTTTTTGGGGGGAGGAGAACAAAAACCAGGTTTACAGTCTGAAATGTTCTGTACCAAATTTTAAATTTTACAATATGGCTCATATTTGCAGTGTAAGGAGCTTAATTATTYTTTAAAAATGCAATCTGTTTTCCTATAGTTATCCTACACTGCATTATACAAGAAACCAGCCCAGTTGTACAAGGGATGCTGAGAAAAAGAGAACAAATTTTCACCACAGCCACAGAGACTGACAACTGCTGGAGGCAGGTTACCAGATGTAGCTGACAAATTATTTCACCTGCTATTGCAAATCCTGCATTCCTAAGTACTTTAGACAAACCTCTTAATCCACCACTTGAAACAATTCCCAGGCTGARGCATTCAAATCAAAGTAATATAAATTTAACCCTCAACAAAGAGAACTCATGGTTTTACAAAGGTGTGCTCTACAGCAAATTTAGCTTGAGTCAGATATTTGCAAACTCATTCAAACCTGACTGAACTGCAAAGGTAGAGGTTTTTCTTTTAATGAAAGAACTAAAAGGAAACACACAGTTAAAAAAATATTAAGATAAAAATCACACAAATTAAGAAGCCACAAAGAAACAGAAACTGTCAGCCAGTTATTTTTAACAAAAACCAAACCACCAAGGTATTGCTACAAGSTAAAAAAGGTAACTCATTAAACTGACAATAAAAATAGATTAATASAGCCAGAAAGTTTTTCTTAACTGCTTTAAAATTAAAATATGTGTATATAAACCAGGTCAACAGCAATTCTACTTGTGAATTAAGATACTGTTGTGAATTATAAAATCTTCCCAGATGTAGGTTACAATTCCTCAGACTGTATTTTCAGGCCATCAGGTCAGGAATTGAGAATTGCCTCTGTCACTGATACACTCTCTGACTTTTATTAAAGCAAAGCAAAATTGCTTTCTGTAAATGCAGAATTTAAAGCCAAAATGCACTGGAAAGACAACCTATGTACTGTCACCTGATAATTTATGGTCTGTGTTTGACAAGGATTTACTAACACTTATTTAAGCAGATCTGTGCATGATTCAAGATCATAAAAAATTCAAAGGGGAAGGAATTTCTAAGTCTTTAGACCCAGCTCCTACTGAAAGTAGGGTCAACAGGGAACTTCAACCTGGGTGCACAGGGCTTTGGCCAGCCTTGCCTTGAAAACCTCCGGATATTAATAATCTTTAAGACTTGAAAGAAACAACTCCTTTCAAAATTACACAGGAGTTCTTGTCTCAAAACAGTGGTTTTGTGTGATACTCCTCTAGTTGTCTCTGACATGGAAGTATTTTATTACTGCACTGAACATATTTTCATACCACCTTCTCTCTTTTAGTTCAGCAGGCTCAAGACRCACCTGCAGTCTTAAAAATCCCAGATGTTGCATTGATGATAGAGAAATTCTGGGCATATTTAAGCTGGAAATGGAATTTTCTCCAGTTTCAGTAGAGCTGGTTACTGGCTAATGGACCCCAAATATGCAGACAAAAACCCCTAAATTCAAATACTTACAAGGAATTATTAGGATTGATAATTTTATTCATTTTAACGGGACGAAACTGTGTTTTCAGCAGCCTATCAGTTCCTTAATCAGCAGATGAGCCTAAAAGACATTTCTGTAAGATCTAAAGCAGGACTGTGAGATCAGAGAAGAGTTCGGGTTGGAAGGGAAGGACATAAATCTTTGTCCCAAACATCAGGCTTTAAGCATGGTTAGCTATAAGGTCAGACAAGGGGTTTAACAGAAGACTACACCCATAGCTTCAAAGTGACTCTATAAACACCAAATATTTCAGAAAAATGGGGGGGAAAAGATTTCTAATTCAATCTCATCTCAGGTATTGAAAAACGTGATTTGGAACATTCAGTTTTGGTTACAAAGGAAAACAGATATTATTGGGTGGATAGTGAATTGTTTTAGTGTTATATAAGACATTGGTTAAAAATCCAYGTGACTTCAAAGGGAGATTACACAAGATTATAGACCTAGGGTGAAATTCTGGCTCTGATTAAAATCACTGGCAAAAATCCCAYTGGCTTGACCACTGCCAGGATTCTGTCTCTAACATGCCCTTGTTTTACCAGGCAAAGCCACACATGCAGACCCAGATGTACCTTACAAGCGAATCTCTCTGCAATGATTAAACTTAGAAAACTTTTTTTTAATCTCCTCCAGAGCTCTGTGGGGATTTTTCTTATTTTTAAGATATTCTCTTTTYCACTGTAGATTTTTCTTTCTAYACAAGCTAGGAAGATTTGATGTAAATAAAAACAAKGGAMCTGTCTGGAGAAAAAAAGCTGCGAAATTGATTTTTCTGTTATTTTTGAAGCTGTGGCTTTAAAAATAGCATGGAATACAGAAACCTTCCTCCCACTTCACTGCCTTTCCCACTACTGGTGAAGCTGGAGCAACCATGGTCCAACTCCCCTAGTGGCATAAGGGTGGTATCCTGCCACACAGGAGCTTGCAGAGCATCCTTTAGAAAAGTACCCTGAGACAGGGCAGACCTGATCCAGAAATCCAGATCCCGAGTGCTGAGGTGAGAATATTGCTCAYACTGGCATTTCCTCTGCATATCCACATTCTCTTTTCAAACATCCACCTGCCTTTACCACGGGGATGCTGCCAGGGGAAGAACTTCATGAGTGAAAAAAGCCCACAACAGTCTAAAAGCAGCCACTGGAGTGTTCCATGTGCCACAGATGTTTCACATGGAGACTGGCAGCCCAAAGGCAGTCAGATTAGAAGTAAATTCCTGATTTTTAYAGTGTTTCCTCATTCCCCCAGACAAATCCTGCCTGTCTGTTCCAGCATGCCCTGCACCAGCAAGTTAATGAGCATGAGGCAACCCCTTTGCAAGTGATCAGCACAGCAGCAGAGAGCCAGCCAGGCACCTTCCATGCTATCTGACAGGAAAGCACCTGCAGCTGTCAGTGCACAGCTGCAAACCCGCACAGCACAGCCCTCTTGGATGCTGTGGGGAGATGCCTGCCCTTCCCAGCAGGTGTAGAGGCTATGYATTCTCATATATTCTCCCTTGCCAGGTAAACCCAAGGCATCCTGCCTTATTCTGGCAAAAGGCATGGCTGGAATCCATCCCAACGCCACCATTTGTTTCAYTAATGCTTTCAACACAGCCCTGCTCTTCAGCAAAAGGTTTCCCACATAAAAGTGAGCCTAATGCTCATTTACAGCAGAAATGTTGTGACAATTAACTGAGTAATG
The DNA here is from genome assembly GCA_014549065.1 of Cardinalis cardinalis. Classification (NCBI taxonomy): domain Eukaryota; kingdom Metazoa; phylum Chordata; class Aves; order Passeriformes; family Cardinalidae; genus Cardinalis; species Cardinalis cardinalis. The sequence goes on from JACDOX010000103.1 coordinate 1,494,877, forward strand.
CTGGTAGAGACCTCTGAAAATATCAATCACTATAGTGTAGAATTATTAACCTTGATTATTATCGCTTATGCAGTGCTTTGGGTTAGGGCTCACAAAGGCAAGAGGAGAGTAATTATAACTTGTCCCAAAAGCAAAACAAAGGGCATGGAACACCCTCAATTTCGCTCTTGTGCAAAATCACAGTCACTTAGAGCAGCCTGAAGATGCTGAGATCACTGAGCTCATAAGGCAGTGGCCAAGGGTGCTCCAGCGAGCACTGAGCACTCAGCTGCAAGACAGGAATCAGCGAGTTCCATCCTCCCAGCAGCACATGGACCAGCGTCACAAAAGTRTCAAATGCTCCTTCTCAGACTGGCCCAGTGACAAACCTGAACATGTACACAACTGAAAAGCATCGGCTTGGGAAAGAACCTCTTCCCAAAACCACAACGCTGCATTTTGTCATAAAGTTTGCTTTTTGTCATCGACTTCTGTCAGGAACTTAACCCCAGAATTTAAATTGCTGTTGCTGTGTTAAGAGAAAATATCAGAGTCTTCAGAGCAAGTTGGAAATGCAAGCAGGGTGCCCTTCTGTGCCCAGTGAAAACAGTGCACAACTGCTGCCCTGCTGGGCTCTGGAAGCAGCAGGAGAGGCAGCTGTGGCTGCAGGGCAATGGGTGCTTTATTGTGTGTGCTCTGAACTGATATGGAAAATCCAAGTTCTCTGTGAAATTACACCCCTTGTAATACTGGAYATGTATAGAGCACAGTATGTGAAATACAGGGAGCGCTGGTGTTGCTTTTRGAGAAGGTAACTGGTTTCTCCAGAAGGCCTGTAGGATCCACAGGTTGCTTTTTTTCCTTCTCAAAACAATCAAATCATAGACTAAAATCTSTCACAGGCACCTTGCACTATGGACACTACTCTCCAAAAGTACTGAACACTGCTCTCCAAAAGTACATCCCTGCACATGGCATTGCCCAAACAGCTGGAAGAGCTAAACAACAAGAAAAATTAACCCACAGCTGGCATCAAAGTCAGTGATTTTTTACCTTGATCATATCTCCCTAAGGAAGGCACTTTAGAGGACCTCAATAGAAAGATTATCAGAGCAGTTTAGACACCTCTGCAAGTGAGACTGTGGCTCCTAGAGAAGCAGAATAAGGTAATTTCYTCAGAGTATAGGGGTATTAGCTTAGACCTCTTTGGCTGAACACACTGTATGTGCTAGTCAGAATTAACATGCTTGATTCAACCACTATTTCTTTATTTGGATCCAAATGTTCACAAAAACAGCAGGGATTTTTTTTTTTAATCTTGCTGCAGATGGAAATTTCCATACTACAGTTCTGCAATGATTGTAAACAAGAGGTTTCAACACCATCAGATCTTAACCTTTTATAAGAAGAGTGGCTGAATAATCTGTAGGGAAGGAGATCAGGGCAATCCAACAAGGGTCTTGTGCAAAAAGGAGGAACTGAGACTGAAAGCTACAATTCTGCTGCTCCCCATTTTTTGACTCTAAAGAAGACAAAGCCAAAGACAGGGGGGAGGGGATGGAAAGAAAATAAAAATATAAAAGRTCACTAACTTTGAAGAACTTAAAACTTTATTGTTAAAGTCTGCATCTACTCCTTAATACAATATTATATATTAGTTTTCATTCRAGAAAGTAAAGAAGTCATAGGAGAAAAGCCTCTACAAATGCTACAGGATTCCTCCCTCTCCCACAGCTCCTACTTCAAGACCCTTCATATTCACTTTCCAGCACTGATTGACTTCGATTTTGAGCCACGACATCCAAAGCATGACATATTTGGGGTTTTTTTCATTAACCTGAGGAATGAACAGGGACAGAGTTTGCCTCCTAGAATAAAACCTTTCTCAACCACAGTCCCAGGCTGCTGTGAAGGAGAAGCAGCAGACAATGCTGAGCTTCCACATCCATGCTCCATATCCCTCCAATTTGCTGCACATCCTGGACATGCAGTGGCTCTGCTTCTGCCACACCTTTAACAGATTGTGTTTTCACACATACACAGGAAAACACAGGGTTTCTGCATTTCCAGGCCTTGTGCTCTGCACAGCAGTTGATTTTTAAGCTACTTCACAATTTGCCTCAATCTTCAGACATCAATAGAGGGGTTGAATGTTTCAAGGGTGTATTTATATAAGCAGGCCTAAGTTATCTAAGGAACAAATTGTCCCTGCCACACCTCTCCATGGCAGCAGCCAGGCTGATTAGCTTTGTTTTCCCTCCAAGAAAGAATAAAGTAAAATAAAAATAAAATAACAGTTTTTTAAACCCCAATACCAAAACCCCTAACAAGTTTCATGGTGATTTGGGGTTAAATCCTAAATTCTAGGTCTTCCTTAAGGCTTAAATTATAAATCAAGTGCAAAACTGCCAAAACCTTGCGTCATATCTAGCAAACACAGACACATATTTCAAGTGYAGAAAGAACATTTCAAACCCTTGAAACACAACCAATCTGTTTGACAAACCCACATTCTCCAAGCAGAGATGTTCTGGTTCACGACTTCTGAACTTTGTACAGAGGAGTGACCCAGCCTTGTGCAAAGTTGTCTCCATTGGAGAGGACTTCCCCCAAAGTCTCATTTGGCCATTCCCACCTTTCATAAGACTCACCAGACTCATTTACTGACYTGTTTATCAGGCTGTTTTCACAAAATACCCCATGCTGCTACATTAGTATGAACAAAACCAAATGTTTCGACTTCCTCCCATCCCATTTTGGCCAACAAGGGTCTATCATTTGCTGCCTCTAGCTTCCTATCCACTAATTAAACCTCATCTGCATTGCAACCATGCAAACCCAATCAACCACCTGTYACACTTGTGAATTGAACTCTATGATCACAGCACAAATAAAACCAGATATTACAATGTCCTTTCAAAATTAGATTAATCTTCTTCCTTACAGTTGTTTTTGGGTTTTGGTGATGGTGGG
>JACDOX010000103.1:1498011-1523552 GCA_014549065.1 Cardinalis cardinalis
TTGGTTGGTTGGTTGGTTGGTTTTTTCCCTTAAACCTAACGGGAAGGATCTGAAAAGCCTGGTTCTTTATGAGTACCAGTCCTTTGAATTCCTTGTTCAAGATTGCACCCTATCTATAGTTTTTGATTAATATCTACTAGACCACTTTGACTTTTGAGTTCTGCATATCATACTGGACTTGGTTTTACTAACCTGGCAGCGATACCTGTAAGTWAAATTTTGTATTTTTTCAGCATTAACAGGGATACCTTTGGAGACTCTATTTTTGTTTTTTTTTAAAAACCACCAAAAAACAGTGCCACACAGAAAAATGGCTACTTTCATACACTTGTGAGCAGTGACTATGGTTTGCTGCTGAATTATTGCATAGATTGGAAAACACAGCTCCAAGAAAAGATCTGTAATTGTTTAGTGGTTGGGCTGCTGGCAGAATTCCCTGCCTGGGGCTGTTTTTATAAATAGGCCTGAGGACAAACAAACAAGCTACTAATAACAAGTCCACTATTATGTTTTGAAGCAGCCCTGCTTTGTGTTGTCCAGCACAAGAGAAGCTCAGATGGCAAATATAGCAAAATCCATGGCAAGGAGTAAGGATAGATCATGCCCATGTCAAAATTTCAGCCYGCTAAAATAAACTTAATCTGGGGGAAATACCAAAATACACAAGGCTGMGTATGGCTGTGCTGTGTCAGATCTCCATTTCCAGTATTACTGGGTGTCATTAGGGAATGAGGTAAAATGGCTCRGTAACAGCCATCACCTACTCCAGAAATCCTGGTGAATTCTTCAAGTCAGCTGCTCTTGCTTTTTCCACAAGTTTGTTCCATCATGTCTTACTCAGAACAACATCAATGATCTGGACATTATTCAGAATATCCTGTTTGACTCTGAAAAAGTTCTCAGAGTTATCAGAAACACAAAGGCATCTTATCACAGCCTTTACTGGAAGCTTCTCATTCCACAGATAATCTGGTGGCTACTCATCCAAGAGCAGAGGTCAGATTTTCTGCCACCTCTACATCAGGCTGTTCATCTAATCTCATCACACTGAAAATTTTTTTCCTTTAATGTTTTCTGAAGGTAATTTAGGATTCTCAGCGGAACACTCAAACTCATTTACTGGTTCTTCAYTACCTTCCCTTGAGAAAGACATTCTGTCTTGGATAGCATTCTCTGCTCTTTCATATACTTCTTTCTCTTTCAGGAAATAATTACATCAGTAGAAGACATTTTTTACCTTTGGTGTTGGAAGCTTATTTGTTACCAATCAAATGCAAGCCAGGGGAGTTTATATGGAAATAACCCATCCCACTCTTTCAAAGAGGGCAGTTTAAGTAAAATAGCTTGGAGAAAGGTGAGGAAAATCAGAGCCCTTACCTTTAACATTTCTCTCCTGCTGCTTATGGATCTTATCTCTGTTACGTGGAGGATGATCTTCACCAGCTTCTATCAGCCCTGCTTTCCTTCACACAGACATCACAACTTTCCTCATTACTGCCCATCTTCTCTGCTAAGCTTCCTCTCARAGTGGCTTACTTTTTCTTTCCAGAACTGTTATGATTTTCCTTTCTTYTGCCTTTTGTATCCTCCTTGGAGAGCGCACTTTGTCCCCAGGACCCTCCTCAAAGACTTAGCAGCTCTCTTATCTCTTTCCTGATGTCACTCAGCATTAGCAGCTTAGCCTTCGAAAACAAATCCTCTTTTTCTGCTGATAAGAAGAGCCACTTACGCTCTGCCTTCCCCTTTGTTTTCTCTCTTTGGAGGGAAGATCTCTGCAGTTCTAACACCACTCCATGTGGTGACACAGGCAAGGCCATGAAGCCCAGTGGCCCATGAGGAATTGCTACCGAGGTGAGCACTTTCCTGCTAGCACCCAGAAACCACGGAGTCAGCAGGGATTAAGGAAACAACGAAGGGCTCAGCATTTCTGGCAGCACTGACGCATTTCAGGGTGCTGCAGCCCTGGGGGAAGCAGCAGCAACATCACCAGGACAGATGAAAGGACTCTAGGTAGYGCTAAAAACAAAACCAAGCAAAACAAATGCGTTTTCWCAGAAGAAAACTTTTTTTTTTTTCCCAGAAGAAGAGTTCTATCTCGYTGGTAGACTATTGGTCCTAATAGAAGCAGAGCAGAAAGAGGAGCTGGTAGGAATAACAGCAGCTGGTTTCTCTCCAGAATCACCAGCCACACAGACACAGCTCCCTTGGCACAGCAAATGCCCTCCCTGACAGTGCCCTCATAAATCAGCTTCCCTGCCACGAGATGCATTTGTACTTGGTTGAATTTTGTATGGTCCAGAGTCTGCAACACTAAASTATCACAGCTTTCAGCAAAGCTGAACTTCTCCCACCTCCATAGGATGGTGGTGTGGTGGAGAGACAGATTGCCTCTCCAGGGAATCTTGGCAGGKGAGCCACAGGAAATGCCAGGCCAGGGGCTGGCAGGACCTGCTCCCTGGATAAATGGAATACTACAGGGCTGTCCATCCAGCAAATTTAGTGCCACAAGCRCTAAATCCATAAGAAAAGAAAAGAAACGCCAAACTTTACTAAAGCTTAAGCATTACCAACTCCATTATCTAAATATTTCATTATATAAGTACACATACATGCAAACAGCTTTGTTCCTGAAATCCTGCTGTTCCTCAGCAGGTATTTARCAGCACAAGAAAACCTTCAGAGCACCTACTTACACAAGAGGGGACGAAAATGACATTCTTTTTCAGCTTTAACAAATCCAGTTGTTTCTGCAAGTTTCTGCTGCCCTGCTGTACCACAGCTGTTCCAGCCCCACTGTCAGCTTTAGCCAATTGTAAGTCATCAGTTTTCAGCACACARTGCAGCTGAAAGCCAATTCTGCTGGTAGCGCTGTTGGAAATTAATCATTTTTTGCCCAGATCTTGTATTAACCTTTTATTTCCCTTGAATATCACCACTTAAAAAGGACAGCTCACACCCTCCAAGAGATAGCAAGAAAAATTTWAAAAAATAAGGAGATAGGTCTGGGAAACAAGGAATAAGACATATAAAGTGCAGCATTTAAAAAAAAGGAAACAAAACCTTAAAAATTATTCCAAGCATTATCAGCCTCTCAAGCCAGCTGAAGAAGACCCTGAAAAAGAATCCCAGCAACTTCTACTTTACATGAGCYCAGTTTCTTTGAAAAAGTATGCACCACATCAATAAAAAAATGTGGAAAGCAGGTTACCCTGAACAGAAGGAGAAAAAGACTAAGGAGGTTTAGCTCCAAAGGTCATGTTGTTTTAGTCAAAMCACCCAACATCTACTCCCTCCACTTGCTCTAGTCACTCTCTACTGKAAATTTAAAGCTCTAGACAGCTACTGCTGCAAGGAGGACAGATKTATTCCTAACTAATCATGTAAACCTGTTAAATACTGTCTTAACAACTTGGTCAAATCATTATTTTGCCTTCCTGCACAAAACTGATCTCTTCTCATTCACAGTTCTGCAACAAGAGGTCTACAGGCTATAAAACCTGTAGCTACACAAATACTTAGAAAACAACTCATGTCTTAGCAGGCTGTAATTCAACAAAAATGACAAGTGTTCCCTTATGATATACATTTTTTCAAGCTAAGTTTTAGCTAAAATTARGATTAAAAAGGAAAATTTATAAAAAATATTTATAAAAATATTTATTTATTAAAATATTATTTGTCAAATAAAAAATATTTAATATGGAATCACAAAGATCTGCCACTGTCACTATGACCATGAAATCTGGTAGGGTCTCCTGGTCTGTCTTACGCCATCTCTCTGAGACTCTGCCCRACTTTGGCCTAGCAATAAACCAGACAGCTGTGGGAGACACATCCATTTCTTACTAAACTCTGCCAAGATTTGGTTTGCACCCAGAAAACCCTTGTTACCCCCTTCTCTTCCTCTTGCTGTTTTTCTTTGCCACTAAAGTGCCAGCTAACAATGCTGAGAAAGAGGGGAAGTCTCTTGTGCTCTCTCTCTCTTGCTGGCATCCTGGGCATTTTGGAGGACAACATGGAATTTCAAGTCCCCAGTGCAAAGAGAAGCAATAATCCTTCCATGGAACAACTTCCTGAAACCTGGGTAAACAACAGCAGTGTGTCAAGCTAAGCCAGACACCTTGGTGATGATCCCAAGATACTGGGCTCACTCCCTAAGAGAAACATCAGGATCTCTCGTGAAAAGGACTGAATAATCTGAACAAGTGGAGGAACAGAAATCAGGTTAATTTAATCAATTTCATTCAATTATTTTAGTTTAGTCCTTAATTCCTCATTTATGCATTCAAGGACTATAATTTTGTCTAAAACTTGAGCACTCAACAGCTGGATWGAGACAAACTGAAGTGCGCCTGTCTCAAAAGGTTACCTGGGAGCTGTCATGGTAATGCTGCCATGGATAAAGCACASATCAGAAGAGGCATCAGGAGGCCTCCAGAGCAGATAAAAAGCTTTAATCCYTTATTGATATATATATAAGCAGTGTGAAAGCTCATCTGGAATAATGTGTACAGCTCTGGTCATCTGCTCAGGGAAGGTTCATTCAGCTGGCAACAGGTGCATTAGCAGAATGTTCTGATGGTGAGAGGAGCAGAGATTTTCCCTCATGGGACGTGACTGAAGGAGCTTGGCTCTCTGGGTTCTGCACCTGACAGCTGATAGTGTGTGTGATCCTTCTCCTCAGTTACATAAGGTGCATAAACAGCAACCAGGGAGAAGAGATAAAGGACACTTTGTGGGTGCAATTATAAAATGGAAAATTATTGTGCATAAATTGAGGTTGGAAATCAAGAAGGGAAAAAAGAGTGATGTTCTGAAGGAAAGCTCTAATGAGAGTAAGAAACATCACCACTTTGCAAACTAATGGAGTTTATTGCAGGGAAGATACGATGGCACTGCCTAAAGGGTTTTCCTACAGGAGGTAGGAAATAAATGCCAAGTTAAAGAAGGCTCCTTCTTGCTTTATGCAACCCCTAGATCAAGAAGGGAAATAAACAATAATTATTTTCAGCATTCTTTTATAGACCCGAGAAATTCTGATCCTCATGTTGATACCCAATAACTGACTGATCTCCAGAAGAAAATCAGCTCTGATGTCTAATGACTGAAAGATGAGGAATGGCTACAGACATGGGAAAGGAGTCATTCTAGGTATAATGTGAGGTCAACATAAAAATATATGATGATTCAGAAAGGCTAATTCTGAACTGTTTTCCAAATCTAGAAAGAGTCTGGTACACAACCGATGGCTACATTCTATGTCAGAATGTGACCTTTTCCATGTTCAGAGTGTGATAACCATCTTCTTTGGCTACACCTGCATCAAAACATACCAGATGTGTCAGAAGAAATCCTTGCTCACTGATGCCATGGTTCTGATCCTTCTCAAAAGCCTCAGATCAGATGTGCCCCAAGGATTATATGTAARAAATATACATGGAAATATGGGTGTGTGCAGGCACACCCACCTACACATAGACATAACATGCTCATAAAAATGTACCATCTGCTTATTTAAGAGTTTCAAACGTCCCAAGTTTTGATGAAGAGCTGTATAATGACTCCAAATGGGAAACAAGAGGATCCTACCTATGTWAACTAACCAACAAGCAAAAATAATCTTTGTAGCCTACTGAACAGCCTGGAAAAACAAACAAGCAAGCAAACACTGTTTCTGTGAATCTGAAAGAAATTTCTTGCTAACAGATTTGAAAGAGAAGCCCAGAAAGAGGAAGGAAGAGCTTTAAAAGTGAAATTACAAGTAAACAAGGACAGAGAAAGAAAGGAAGAAAAAAAACCAACTTCCTGAAAACAGATGGGAAAGGCCACCTAAAAATGCACAGCACTGGAATCTCCAGCATTTGACCAGCCACCACCACAGTCCCAACTTTTACCTGTCTGAGCCACCTGGCTGATTTCTTTTATCACAATTTWAAAAAGCAGGCCCTCATTGGGGAATTCTGAATGGATTTGTCCCCATCCTTGCAGGTTCCAAGGCCAGTTCCCACGGTGAGCTCCCTTGGCAGCACAGGCTCCTCCTCAGCTCTCCCCAGGGCTCAGGGAACACACGGCTCTCCAGAGGCTTCAGCTGCTGCAGCTTTGGGACTCTGGTGACCTGCCTTTTAAAAGAGTGGGAGTCACTTCCTCTGCTGCCCCAGCAGTGCTTTTAGGAGCCCAGAGCATGCCAAAACGCTGCTTGCCCTTGCATATAACTGGAGTAACAAAAGTGCAGCTGTACTCAGTTTAAGGCAGGGCGATGCTTTCCCACCCTTATTTAACACTGGCTCATTTCCATCAGCCCTAACAACCATGAATGGCAGGGAAGGGAGGTTTTATAGGCAGCCATAGGCTCATGGTCCTCTTTGATTTTGCTTCAAGTGAGTCAAAYTGGCTTCATCCACAACTGAAGACAGTAAATGTACTGACACAGAAGTCTGGCAACAGATCTCATCCCAGGTAAACTCCTGAGGCCAAAGGGAGCCAGGTTACAGATGATTTTATACAGGGAAAGCTCCACACAGTGCAGAATCAGGAGTGGAGTGGGCCAAGCCATCTGCAGTGCTGAATTACCTGCAGTGGTCTGGCTTTAAGCATGATGGGTTTTTAGCTTACATATAAGACCAGGAAACCACAAAGCTCTATTTTCCATCATGCTACAGTCTTGGGCAAATTACTTCTTAAATTTTTTCTTTCCGAGCTTCACATCAGAAATAATGATACTTCCAGGGTGACATTAAATCAACCCCTTCTCCTAAACATTTAGAAATTTGCAGAAGGAAGGACATGGATGGGGCCAGTGCATTAGGGTTATTGTGTTGGCTCTTCCCCAGGCTTTCTTTCGAGGAGAGTTTTAAAAGAAATGCTTGGATCAAATACCTGTTCAATAAAAACCTGGATATCCTCCAAGAGTCCACTTTGGTGAGAGCAAATAAAGCAGGTCYCCCAGTGTTTCAGGTGTAAGTGAAACCTTGAGTGCACAGGAGGTTAATATTAGAAGGCACACTTGTCTGGTAAGAGCTGCAAGAGGATAAACTGAATACCACATGGATAACAAGATGAGACTGGGGGAAATCAGGATCTTGCATGTGTCCAAGAATTGACAGTTCAATGCCTGGTGATTCCTTACATTCCTGATCCAGATTAATTGGGGCACTGATGTTACTGGGTTCACCAGGAAACAAGCCAGGGCCAGTGCAGGCAGGCAAAGTGCTACAGAGGAAATTGAGTTTACATGGAATTAACAAAACCATGTTTTCTCCAGACACAGAGAAGTAAACTTCTTTTGYTCATTCAGGATCTCACAACAGTTTCCTCCAGAAAAAGAACTTTTACTCTAAACTCTGTTCCACACTTGGCATTTTTTGGCAAAGTCCTCCCTATCATGTAGTCCAGATAAAGTAACTTCCTTGAATTCCAGCATAATTCCATTCCATTCCTAGCACTGCTAAACACCAGCAAAGCATTTAGTGATCACTGCCCCAGATATCTCAGATAGCTATCTATATGTCAGTCATGTATGACAAAACATAACTCCTAAAGCACTTCAGGGCTTTTCATATGCAAAAGTTTGTATCAGCTCCAGAGTTCACTCCACACACTCTGTTCCCAGCCAAGTAATGAACCACCCAAAGGTCAGTGGAGAGAGAGCTTGGTTTGGGCCACAYACTCCCTTCAAGATGAAGAACAAAGCCATCAGGGTGTCAGGTCAAGACAGCCATGTCCACACTTCAGGGATATCCTCTTCCTCCTCAGCCCTGCCACATGGAAGGTGAGGCACAGCTGGATCCAAGATAAAGCAAGTTTGTGGTTAGGAGGTTGTGCTGYTGCTCAGTCTGGCTAAACTTGGTTTTACCACCAAATTGACTGTGTATTTTTGGACTGGTGAGGAAATGAGATGTTCATGACCTGATTCAGAAACTAAAGCTTTGGACAAAGTTTTAGATGAATCTGTTAATGAATTACCAGCAATWGCTAAGCTTATGTTTGACTGAATTTCTATGGTCAGCTTAATGAATACATGTAGTTGGAAAAGACTTAGCTGAGATAAACATTTGGCCTCACTCTGCTTTGAAGTTATACATAAAATACAGAAATATGTTGCACCAGTTGCAGTTGCTTTACATGCAATTTCCCAACAATAACAAGAGCAAGAAAATGTTAAGGCCTATGCCAGAACATATAATAAAATTTCCTTCCCAAAGCTATAAACTTCCTGTGAAGCCCAGCCAATGTGCCAGACCAAGAACTCCAGCTCAAGCCAGCAGGAGAAAGTCCTGTCCCTCCACTGGTGTCACAGATTTTTTTCTGTGACCACAGAGCGGTTCTGTAAAGTGACACACCATCAGACTCACAGASAGCCAGGCTGAAAGGCCTGAGAAACAGACTGTCCTAGAAAGGAAAATAGGAAGTTTTAAGGCCTATTTTTAATTAATTGCCAGATGGAAATAACCAGATGGAAATAAACCTTTCTTGGAACTTCTGGAAGCTTCTCAGAAAAGTCAACGTTTCCCTCAAACTAGCCTTGTATACAAATTAGCACAGATCACAGATAAAAGAAAGGGTTTTTTCCTATTAATGAAATCGTGATAAATTCTGAGATGATGCTTAGAAAAGAAAACAACATTAACTAAATCACCACGATCATTCCAACAACAAAAACATCTAGGCAAGTCTATGTACTACACATAAAACCCCCTCATACATTATGGAAACATGCATAAAACAGTTTGAATTTACAAATTCTCAGCCTGAGCACAAGGCATACTTTATTTAAATGKCTGTTATAAATCTATATAAATACAGGACTTAGCTTGATAACTGTCTCTTCATCTCATATAGTTACCAAGCCTCTATATAAACAAAATATGGTCTGTCAGATTTCTGTTTGGCCTTTTTGTATTTTGTCTCTACAATGGGGATGTGAAAGAGAAAGGCTGAATGTATGTATTCTGGTCTGGGCATCTGGCCAAAAGTAAAAGAGATATTTTAGGTTTCCTGGCTCACAGTGAGTTCAGCCTCTTACCTGCCTCCCCATTCTAGACCACAGCTACAGAATTAAAGCTGGAACACAGTCAGAATAGCAGAGAGGGTGCATCATAGCATTAGCCATAAATATTACCTCTGTACCCTGTTTCACTCCCCCATCTCCATCACAGCTCTCTTATATCAGACACTTTGCACAATCCTCTCACATGTGGTAAGACTTGTGGTAAGCAGAGCAGTAAAATTTGTCTGCAAGGAGAGAAAGGTCTCAGCAGAACAACTAAAAGAAACCTGGTTGGTTGTCAAATGGAATTATTGCAAAATCAAAATCAAAAATACTGATATTTTGGTATCCATTCATGAGCTATTTCTGGGAAACTATATTTTGCTCATTTATACTTTATAGACTCACAAGCTTTAAGTGGTTCCTTCTCCCATCCRTCTAACTGCACAGAGCCATAATGAAATTCTAACACTTCCATCCCCTGCAGAAAGAGCTTCTCCAGTTCCAGCCCCACTGTCCACAGCAGCTCCAGTGACAGGGAAAATTCTCCTGCTAAGGCGAAGCAATACCAGAATGGCACTCAGCAGATCTAGTGGTGRGCAGCTCAGAAAGCTGCTCAAAAATCTTCCTCCAGCAGAGGAAGATGCTCTATGCTCTGCACTGAACAGGTTACCTAAGCCATATAAAATAACTTTTAAATCCCCTAAAATGCTAATGTGGGTATCCTCCATGAAATAGCAGGAACCTTGTGGCACAAATTAGCATTAAGYACCCCAGCTGTGAGCAAAGTCACCAAAATTCTGAAAAACAAGATAATTACCCCTAAATCTTGCCCATGCCTCAGGAATGTGAACGAATCTAAAAATCCTTTCCATAAAGTCCCAATATATGATTCTGTGAGCCTGATTTTTGTTCTTCATGTTTTGTGGTAGGTTTTGGAAACTCTAGAGATAGCAGCTACTGCTTYTGGCTGAGGGAATACATCTCAGGGAATATTCACAGAATCACAGAACAGACCAGGTTGGAAGGTAGTACAGAGAGACATCTGGTCCAGACCCCTGCTCAAGCARGGCCATCCCAGAACACATGGCACAGAATTATATCCAGACCATTCTGGAATATCTCCAGCAGGGGAGACTCCACACCCTCTCTGGACAATCTGTCCCAATGTGTCATCACCTGCACAACAAAGAAGTTTAAATAAACAATTATTACTTGTGTGGAGGCTACAGTGGCTGTTGGAAATCACAGGATTACAAAAACAGGAACACATAATAAAGACAAATCTGATGTAAAAACTAGAAGATTGGGAAGAAGGTGGAGAAACTGAGATCTTTTGGCAACCTGCTCAGAATCAGCCTTAGTCAGCAAAGATGTTCAGGAGATTACTGTGAAATGAAGTTCCCAGCCCCGTGCCAGGAAGTCAGATTTCCACACTGCAATGGTAAATATTTTCAATGGTAATTGCTGGGAGGCCAATCCTGCCTGTCAAAATAGAAGTGCCACAATGGACTGTTATGATGAATTTCATGAAATGAACTCAATTTTCACTCTGACCCATGATCAGTCTTTACAGCTGTCCTTGTGATAACTTTCACAGCACTGAGTTTATTTTTAACTAAAAAGGGATCAATCTAACTACTTGGATAAAACCATCCTATCTTTCTGCTTTGTCACTTTTCTGCAATGCTATCAGCAATCATATTTCTACTGTTAAATAGTCTTCCATCTCCCTCTTTCCATTAAAAGCACACTTTGGCATAATCAGAGTGCTTTTCAATCAGTCCTGGTAAGAACAAGTATCTGTCTTGGAAAAACAAGCAATTGCATTGGCTTGATCAAGTTACTAATGACAGATCCATTATATAATCAACAAATTGGTGTTTCTGATGGCTATTCCCTTTCCTCTTGCCTCCATAATGGTTCTCAGCTCAGTCAGACATTTGMAATTCATTTAGGAAATGGACAAAGTAAGCATTTGGATTTCCAGCAGTTGTGTTGCACTGTGCTGAATAYGAATTGCAGCTGTTGCATCTCCCTGCAGAAATATCTGCTTTGCAGCGCAGGTAGGATGATCCTTCAGGCACAGGTGAACMTGCAATTGCCCTGTGCATCACTTGTGTTTTCTGCTTCCTTGATGTAAAAAACCTTTCCATCTCGAGGGGATGAGGAAGCACAGCATGGGTTGGTAGCTTACCTGTGTATAAAAACTTCCACTGTGTAATGAAACCTAAATCTACCAATTTTACTTTATGAATCTCACTAAATTTACTAACTTAGTTTTCAGCTAATTCTATATAGCTCCCATTTTATAGGGCAAATGTGCCATTTTCAGACTCATCCTACCAAATGGTCATGTCTTCATCACTGTCTTTACCTGTTGTGTTTCTGAGTTTAAGGAAATTACATTATAGATATTTCTGCATGACAGTTSTCAAGAGGAAATTCTATTTTGCTGTAATGGATAATCGTCCCCTCTCCACCCAAATCCAAATATGCCATTTTATTTTACTTATTTTATACAGGTGATCTGGAAATCACTCCACCATGCTTTGGATTAGAGCACACAGTATGGAAGAGAGTCACTTAGATATTTAACTCCACCAGGATGTATTTTGAAACACCACTTCCATGTTACATTAACAAGTAAGTAATTAAAGTTTTCCATTACCAATATTTAGGCAATATCAAACAACCAGAAACAAAAAGTAACAGATAATTTAAAGCTAGCTCAGCAGTAAAATGCAATTACCTGTTACAATTTAAGGTTGCTGAAGTGCACAATCCCCAGTAGCCAAAAAAGTCTCTAGAGGTACATAAAATAAAAAAAGAAACCTTCTAAAATTATCTGCCAGGGGCAGACTAAAGCAGAATATTCCTGTTGTGGGAGTTCTCCTGTGCTACATTTACATTCCCAAAAAGCAAGTCCAGGCATATTTGTTTTTACACCGTTGTTTCCACACCAAGACACATTTCCATTCCCCCCTCCCTTCTTCAGCTTTTGTGTTCCATCGTCCTCATCAACAATTAGTGGAAATGCCTGGCTGTGCCTGTTCACATTGTTCCCAGACTTTTCTCTCCCCCAGTGAGCTCTGAAGACCATGCATTATTTGACATGACATGACTTGGAGGCCTTCTACAGCAAGGGCTGTATGCAGGGAAGCAGACAGAGGCAAGGGAGAAGTTGGTCCTGGTTACATCTGGCACAGTAGGATGCAAGTCACTATGTGTTAATCCCTTAGCACAACAGCCCAGGTGATTGAACTTCAAATTACTTAAATCTTGTAAACCAAAAACCACCAGAAATCAAAACAGCCTAAAGGTCAGGCTCRTTGCTCTGTTTGTTTTGTGACATGAAAACACAGGATATTCATAACGTGGGGTTTYCCCCTGAAATAATTAAACATCTATTGTATTTTCCATCACAGCTCATTTCTCTGCAACATGAGCAATTTGCCAGCTTGTCTATACACACTGAATGTATTCAGTTCAGAGCAAACAGCTGCACACAGGGCAGCTTCCCTCCACACACACAGGCTCTGCTCATCACAGAATCACARAATATGCTGAGTTGGAAGGGACCCACAAGGATCAGCAAGCCCAACTCCTGGCCCTGTRCAGGACCATCCCCAAGAGTCCCCTCATGTGAACARGAGCATTGTCCAAACACTTCTTGARCTCTGTCAGGGTTGGTGCTGTGACCACTGCCCTGGGGAGCCTATTCAGTGCCCAACCACCCTGTGGGTGAAGAACCTTTTTCTAAWATCCAACCTAAACCTCCCCTGACACAACTCCAGGCCATTCCCTCAGGTTCTGTCACTGTCACACAGAGCAGAGATCAGTGCCTGCCCCTCCTCTTCCCCTCACAAGGAAGTTGTAGCTGCAGTGAGGTCTCCCCTCAGCCTCCTCCAGGCTGAACAGACCAAGTGTCCTCAGCCRCTCCTCACACGGCTTCTCCTCAAGACCCCTTCATCATCTTCATTGCCTTCCTTTGGATAATCTGTAATGGTTTAATGTCTTCCTTTGGATGGCCTCTAATGGTTTAATGTGTTCCTTTGGATGCTCTCTAATGCTTTAATGTCTTTCTTGACATGCGGCTCCCAAAACTGTCCCCAGGACCTGARGTGAGGCTGCCCCAGCCCAGAGCAGAGGGGGACAATCCCTCCCTGCCCAGCTGGCAGTGCTGGGCCTGATGCCCCCCATGATCTGCTGCCCTCCTGGCTCCAGGGCACTGCTGATCACGTTCATCTTGCCATTGACCRGGAGCCCCACGTCTGTTTCTGTGGCACTGCTTTCCAGCCTCTCATCCTGTACATGCAGGGCTGCCCCATCCAAGGGGTGGAATCCAGAATCCAGAACTTTCTCCTGTTGAACTCCACACGGTCAGTAAGGACTTGTGTCCTTATCTGTTTTTTAAATTAACCTAGTCAGATATATAGAACATTCAAGACCATAAAACACAAACAAAGGAACCTATTTCCCTCTGAAAATAAACTTTCAGAAATATATAGAGTTAATATCTTCTCTCACTTTGTTGCTCAAGTCAAGAACTTTGATTTTACCATTCCTCCAAGAGAAGGTGATCGATCCCCAGACACATGTCCCCAGATTTCAGCCTGTGTGTCCWAACTATCATCCATTAAAGTGCATATAGTGATCAATGCCATTGATCTTACACTCTTTGCTTTTACATGTGTGCCTCTTCCTTGGTTACTTCAACCCAAATCTGCTTCATAAACATGCTGACAAAAAGGTTTATGTGGATTATGGCAGAGAAATATATTTTTTAAATTTTTAAACATTTATATTTGAAAGTAAATTTGGAATAACTGCCCCACAGAGAGTCTGAACACATTAAATGCCTACAGTAGCTCACAAAACTTTTGAAGTTTACCCAGGTAAAAAATATATAAACAAAAAATCCTCTGACAATTTTAAATTATCACAGCCTTTTTTCAAGTTACATTGAAAAGAAATTTCTTTCTGAAGTCTTTATCACATGTAATACTTGGTCCCTCTCAATCAAACATAAGACAAACATACACTGACTTTATTATGTGCCACAACAGATTGCAATGCACCAAGCATCAGTATTAGTTTCAGTCTTTATCATCAGGAGACCAGCTGCTATTTATCCCTTCCCAAATTATGTCCTAGTATTACTTTCAATCTCTGTTCCATTGAACTAAAAGCCAATTTCTGATTTGTTTGAGGTTTTTTGGTGTTTTGTTGTTGTTGTATTTTTTGTTTGTCTGTTTGTTTTTTCCTTTTTAGCTATCAGGCACAAGAGAATGTTACTGGAAGTGGAAAAGTAGGAAAGTGGCTTGCTTSTAATGCAGGTATAAATAGCAAAGAGGGAGGAATGGCATCTTGAAAGTTTGAAAGATGTAAAGCTTAATTTTCAAATGTAATTAAGGATATCCTGATGCAAATGGACTGGCAGGATCTTCAAATACTGTAGAAGAACCTAAGATGCCTAAATTCCTTTGAAAATCACATCTCTTTGAGCTACTAGCCCTCTTAGCACCTATTTTCTTTTCTCAAGGCTTAATCCTGTGAATGGCATTTTAAGTAAACCTGAGTCATTGCAGATTTTTGGATCTGAGACTACAGACAGATGGGCATCAAAGTGAGTGAGTTACCAAGGCTGAGCAAGTTACCACTCATTTTATCTGACCATGAAAATAAAAGAGATTGGCAAACTAGGAAGGCATAGTAAGGCTTTGTTCAGCATTGCAGGAGGATGGGAGGATGCACACAGTCTGTTGGGAAATCCAGCTGGGGAACAGCAGCTTCCCTTGCCTTGGTAAATGCTTGAGGTCCACCAGAACAACTGAGGAATACTGGGTGAAGAACAGTKTTGTCTGACTAAGTAATGGGGATGAGCCCAATCCTGTGGATGGTTAAGTAAGAYGCTTCCTCTTTCACTGACTCCAGTGTTTTACAGCTGAAAATCAGAAGAGTTGCATTAACAGCAACTTTTATATGCCAACTGATGACATGTCCACAGAGCTGCAGCAGTGAAAAGAGCCAGAACTCTTAGTACAGCACAGAAAAAAAGGAATTCAAGTAATTGCACTTTTTGAATAACTGGATTTACTTTATAAAGAAAAATGCTGGCATGTACTTTCCTGCCTATGCCAGCTTAAATCATGTAGAGTCATTCTAAAACACATAAAAATATAAAGAAAATGTATAATTAATCATCACCCAACTAAAAGAAGTCTCTTAAATTAGTATTTACCTTGAATATTGACTCACCAAACAAAGAGCAAAGGGAACAGCTGAATAACATCTTCTGCCTCCCATTCTTTTCAGGCTCCAAATTTTATGTTTATAAATAATGTTGGCTCAATATTTCAAATGGCAGAATTTCCCCATTTTCCCATAAAAACRTAGAGTTGATCTAGGACTAGTGGAAGGAGTATCAAAGAATAGTGTTGAGACCATGCTGGTAATTCTCTTTCCTGCTCTAGCTGGCAGCAGCACTAGAGAATTCTCAGCTACAGCAACTGGAAGGACAAGCCAGTGGAATTCAGGAAAGGAGACAGAATGCCTGCAAACTCTTTGGAGACTGCTGTAGATTGAACGTGGCTGGTAAAAAGCTGTTTTATATGTACCCAAACTCCATTTTCTTGACAATGTAGATGACTACATGTGAAAATACTGTAGATGCCTTGTTTCAAGAATGCTGCAACTGATGTGCCACCAGCTATACAGAAAATAAAAGAGTAACATGGCACAGCTTTCAACAACCACATGAACCACATGGAGGATGCAATAATTAGGCACACTCATTGGTACCACTTTTGATGCTGGAAATTAAAATAGTCTCCGCTAATTTATCTAATACCCTCAATCCTTRGTCTTCCTGATCAGGCTGCCAAGAGTCCAAACAGTGTTATTTTAAGACCTGGCATGACTGTCTGTAGACATTAGACTGGAATCCTTTCACTTCACACATATTTTCAAAAAGCAAAAGGAAAAATACTTCCCATGACTGCTGCCTTAGGTTAATGTTATACATGGATCTGACTTAGGTTGAGCTTGTACATGGATCCTTATGGAATAAATACCATAGCAAGAAGGTTTGGCTTATGGTTAAGGTAAGGAAACTGGGTCTGAAAACTTCAGGAGTCCAACTGTCACATTCCCATACAACATGGGAAAAGTTGCTTKAACTCCAGCCATCTCCTTGAATATCAGCACTACAGGGATGAAGTTGTTTCTTCACACCTCCTCCAGCCAATCCAGTCTGTCAARGCTTTAAATTCTTCAGGGAGTTTGTCTTTGCTAACATAAGTACAGACATCTAAGAGCATTCAGTCATGGATGGAAAGAAGATCCCACAAGCTGTTTTGGTGTTTCAGTGCGGCACACTGATACTTTAAAAGTTCACTTTTTGTGGACCTCAAGCCTCAGCCATTCATCAATGCACAGCTCACACCTCCTCTGCCCTCGGGCCATACAGCAGACAGAGACTCAGATTGCTGAGGATTTATCCTTGAACTRTCTTTCCTCATGCTTCTTGGTTTAGATCACACTTCCAACACATGATTAATACTCAGTAACAGCAAATCCCCCTCTAATGAATGTATGCAAAAGGAATGACAACACATGATGAAAACCACATTCCAGGAGAAGCAATGATCTACTGAGAAGCTGGCAAACTCATACACACCATGGTAGCACTGACTAAGCACCTTTTTTACCTCTTCCTTACTCTTCCTTCCTTTGTCAAGTCTTGTTGAGACTATTGTGCCTCCAGTTTTGATATCATCTCAGAGAGTCCTTTTCCCAGAAGTCTCTACACTCCTTCTAGCCAAATTCAATTTCGTTCCTCAGACTGGCTCTATGCTTTTGGAACAAGATCTAACCAACTGTGGAGTTCAATTCCATGTGCCTGTGGAGTGGCTGAACAATAGACTACTTCCAGGAACTTTCACTTGCTCAAATGTGTTCTGTCAGAGCAGTGAAACTGGGAGYTTTCATCCTTGGGGAAATTCAAAATTCAAAATCTGGTGGGGCAGAGTCCTGAGCAACCTGCTCTAGTTGACCACAGGGCCAGCAATAACACCTGGACTAGACAACCTCCAGATCTCTCTCTTCCAACCTCAACAATTCCATGATTCTGTAAAAACACTTGTTTGCACTTACACCCTTTGAAGGCTACACCTTTTAAAGGCCAAAAGCAAAGCAACACAGGCCTAGCAAACACATTAAATGCACACTTACTTAAAGGCATAGAACAGTCCTGTACCAGAGGAAATTTGTCAAGGATTAGGGCTAGGTAGCCTTAACAGAGTCATTGTGACACACTTGAGCAACCTCTACACAACTCCTTTTTTCAGATTTCATTGTAGAGCCCATTCAGAATAAGTGGCAAGCAGGTAACAATCCATTTCTTCCGCTACACAGGCAACAGGCAATGCTTATGGCACCTGTTCAGTCCACAACATTCCAAAACTATCCCATTTCTATGGAAAGCTTGTCTTCACCGAAAAATTTCTTCATKCTTGGACTCAGATTTTACCCCTAATCTAGCTCACCAAGTTCTGATTTCTCCAATTCCACAGAAAACACTTTTCCAACCTCTTCTAAAGAAATCAACATGCACAAACCAGACCCAAACTTCAGTCATTCATTAAAAAACCCCTGGTAAGTCCACAACTGAGCAGGAAAGTCCTGTGGTTTTTTATGTTATCAGAAAGCACTCTGACTTCTCAAGAGAAGTTTGTTTTCTTCAGCTTGCAGAAGCAGAGTATTTTCTTATTTTCATTGTTCCAGCAGCATTACTGTCATGGAAAGTTGACTGAAAATTGCAGAATGGCTGTTGTACACAAATGGTGATAAAGGCTTCATAACATGGCAGACAATGCTTTTRATGCACACACTTCCTCCTAATGAATCCACAGATGTGTGAGCATGTTCTCCAGCAGCATAAAAAAGGCATAKAGATCTCTCACCCTGGTCACAAAAATAGATTAAGTCTTCAGCTTGTGACATAGGTTCTGTTTTTGGAGCAGAAGGTCACAGGCAGCCTTTGCAATAATGACCATAAGGTCTGAGGAGTCACGGTGTGGGAAATAAATGACAACCATGAAACTCACACTGCAATGCATTTGCTCTGCATCCCACTGGGTCACGCCTCCATAATGTAATTTACTGTCAAGCTGAATTGTWTGAAAATTTGAAGGCTGTTATAAACCATTCTATGAATCCTCAATGTCAAAAGCTGGAGTATGGTGTAATATTTCAGTTCTCTACTGTGTAAATAATGCTTTCATGCTTTAAARGTTTCATATGCAAGGAACTTAAGAGAGACAGTGTTACAGAAGCAAACACTAAACTGAAGCAGTATACTGCAGTTTCTACAACTACATAAAGAATAAACACAAAAATCATTCTGCATATCTAACACACACTGGTGTTTTAGCTCACTGCTGGTATGAGAAATAGCTCAGTAGCAGTACAGCACTGTATCACCACACCAACAATAATATTTTAAATTTATTGATGGCATTGTATATTCATGTGTGTACATTAAGTTTTCCTCCTCAGGAGAAAAACCACACTCCATTCAAGACTGAAATCTTTTCCTTTTAGCCTTTGAAGACAYGCACAGGTCTCCCTGTTTGTGAGACTGCAACACTTTCTCCAGTGTGTCTACAGTGCAAACAACAGTAGAAAATTGAGACAGCAGCCCCCTGCAACCAGAGCAGACCCTGGARCCAATTCCCAAAGCCTGGTGATCAGTCTAGGGTAAAATAGCCCACATTGTGACATTCCTTGTCTGCTGGTGATGTCTTCCTTGATGCTTCATTTCTCCTGTAACCAACTCTGCTCTTTCATTACTCCCTGTGCATGGGATGCATTTTGACAGAAATACAGCTTTTCTTCAAGGGGATGAGAATTACATATGTTACTTCATTCAACATAAATGTCCACAATTTGGGCAACCAATGCTGACTCAGTTTTGCCTCCTTTCTCCTCCCATTAGCTCTGCCAAGCCAGCACCTGGGCACACCAACCTACTTCCATGCATGTCCATATATCATCAACAAAATGAGAGTTCAATTCTGGTTTCAGTCACATCTGAGTAGCTCCCTGGAATTTAATGTGGAAGTTGAGATTAAGCTGAACCTTGTGGGTCGGTGAACAGGAGCTGGATCCTCCTAGGTRGAGATCACTACCCCTCACTTCACTCCTGATCCCTCTGGAGCATGACTTTTCTTCTATTCCACTCATTCCCAGTACAAGCACAGTGTAAACTTCCCTGAGCCCAAAAGTCTCACCATACACATTTCTGTGTGTTCCTTCCACATTCATTATTTATTTCTCCAAGGAAATTCACATTCCTCTGAGCCCACAGCCCTCACAGGCTCAGGTATAAATAAAAGAGGYTGGGTGAGGCCCTTTAGGAGCAGAATCTCAAACATGGAAAAGTAATATTTTGTAAGACATATCACATTTCTATATACTGATAGTCTGTTTCTGTTATGCTTTAGAACCAAAAAGACTAATGCTTCCTTAATTGCAGTGGCAGCTATTATGATTGTAAACATGAACCATTTCTTTTATCCTTCAGATAATTTAAAGTACCATCTCAACACTCCTGAGCTAATATGTCTTGCCCTTTCCTGTCTTAATATATCAGCTCTTGAGGGAGGAATCCAAATTTAAACTTCAAGGCCACAGAGGCWCAGGACAACTCAGAGCCTGCCCTGGGAGAGCAAGAGGGAGAACAGTTGTGATTTATTTTTAGGCAAACATTTCTTTCTGTGTCTCTCTCTCCYGTCACCTCCTCTCCCCAAGAAAACAAACTTTTCTTTCATTCCTAGATCACACTGGAAGCTGATTTCTTTTCACCTTTGAAAGAATTCACTAGATTATTCCCCACCTGCAGCTTCCTAAAGCGACWCCTATACTGAAGTGCTGCTCTTATCAGCCCACCCTGCAATTACCAGGAGACAAGAAGCATCCTGCAAAAACTGTGACAGAACAAAATCGTTCCACAGTGATTTATTAGGCATGCAGCCACTAATGACTTTGCAAGTGTGGAAAGCAAGATGGAGGGGCAGAGCCTGAGCCAACAGTAGCTGTCAGAACACCACTGTCATCTATCAGGTTAGAAATATTTAACCCATTTGATGTTCAGCCTGGCATCCCCCCATAACACCAAGCCTGGAAACAGCAATAAATTTTGACATTGAGGAGTCTCCAARATCACAGAGGTTGACAAAGAAAAGGGAGAAACTGTGCAGAGGTATTTCTTTGTGTGGCATAGAAAAAAAAGAACCCTGATCTCCAAGCACATCCTTCTAGTGCACCAACTCTGCTGTCGAGCTGAAGTACCAGAGGCAAGAGCCACCTCACTGAACTGAAAGATGTTCTGATATTCATTCACAGATGTTATTTTTGTGCTTATTGTGAAAAAAACTTCTTTGTTCTTTTGAATAAAAAGTCAYCTTGCAATGTATTTGGGAAAAATCCAAGGAAGTGCCAAGTTCCTGCAATTCCCACCTGCTGGGAGCACCAGGTGCTTGGCACCTGGCATAGTGAAGCTCTTGAGAGAGGTTCTGCCCTCAGTTGTAAATACAACATAACTTTGCTAGCACTGACTGAACCATCCCWGATGAAATTAAAAGTAAACAAGAGCAGAATATTTTTTTTTTCAGCACCAGGGGCCTACAATGGTAACGTTAACATTAGAACAGAYCGATTTTGCAAGATGACAAAAGAACATTTTGATCTCACTGCTGTGAGCTCCTACTCAGCAGACAATTGCATCCCATCTCAGAATAGAGTTTTAAAAATGTTCAAAGCAATGTGCAAGCATTAACTTCTAATGGCTTAAAAAGGAATTTTATAATGCTAATGTCTTCATTTTACAGCTATGATGCATCTAGAGAGCAAAGGTTTCTATTTAAATCTGTAGCAGCTTTCAAAGATATTTGGACCAGAATTTTCCATTTAGGCATCTCTAATTTCAAGACTTCTGAATGTGCTGCTGGGCCAGACAGAGGTTGATATGACCTTTACAAAGGCTCCTGCAATTATATTTGGTCCATCTAAATTACTAGTTTAAGACAGTTGTGTATCTACAAAGAAAACAACAACCAAACAAGATGTTCCATCTTCCCAGCCATTTAACAAACACTCCCCTGCCATGCTACAGCATAGAGTGGTCCCTACTTTATTCTTGGCTACTGAACACAAGTTGAGGGCAGTGGGGAAAGCCAGCCTGCAGGAATTTAGTGATCCACCATCACTCCCAGAAGTACAGGCAGGGCACCACCCACCTGTGCTGAGGGAGACTGAGCACAGAAAGAAGGTGAAAATAGAGTGTTTACAGATTTTTTGTATCATGTCTTGTTCTTCCTTGAGAAAGGTGTACCTGAGAAATGCCCTGGAGTGTTGCAAGCCACAAACCTGCTTTGTTCAATTGATCTGGTTTTTTCCCCACTGTCACAAACAAACCCAAAACAATAAAACTGTGTGGGGGAGAGAAGAAATGCATACAACTTTCTTTTCAGAAATCTCTATTATTCCAGAATTCTCTAACCTAATTATAGTGTATTTTGCATCCTTCCCCTTTTTTYCCCAAAATATATATATTATTTTTTCAATCAGCATTTCTGCATGAACAATAAATATGTTTTAGGTCAGCCTGCATCACAACAGTACCTCTCTGTCCCATTGCTTTCTCTTTCAGAATGGACTCYTCTCTCCCCTCCTACTCAGACCGTGTTAGCTCTTCTCTTGTTCCTAATTTGAGGATCCAAATAWGCATGAATTACGTGTCTCAGCAATAAACATGATCTCACAGAAACACAAAGAAGAGGATGAACAAAATAAAAATTACAGTCTGGTGAAAGCTCCCTTGACAAGTACAGCTACACTGACAGGCGCCACTGAAATAATAGGAATGATGCTTCAAAACAACAGCCAAGAAAACGTTATGAAAGAGAAAAAAAAAACAGTCTAAACAGATCTTTTCAAATGCAGATTCCTCTGTCAAGTAAGGAGAATGTGAAAAATGTTCTTTCTTACAGCACAGCCATRTTCAAACTCTGCCAGATTACAGAAAACCACTAAAAACATGAGTACAACCATGGGCTCAATAGTCCATTTGAGGAATGTTAGAATGATGCAGAATGGAAGAGAAGGGTCATATTTTGGGGATGGAGAGGAAGGATGGAAGGTGTTATCTCATTACCAACTGGGTGAACAACAAAACTGTTGACTTCATTGCAACATCAGGCATTCACAAGCTTGTGTATCTGAGTCCCTACCATCATCCAGGTGAAATCTGCATACCAAAAAACCAAGAGAYGATGAACATGAAAAATTATGACCCACTACTAAAAATGTTCCATCCAAGACAGAATTCAGGCAAAACTCATGAAGAAAGGTTGTCAATGGATTAGRGAGGAAATTAGGAAAAAAGCATTAGCATTCCTCTGTCAATAATGATTTAGTGCTAATGAGCTCCTTAAGTACTTTTTTTCGTGTTAGCTTCACACCATAAAAGGAGGAAAATTGTTCTAAGTTCTGGTGTGTTCAGAGATATCTGTTGATCAGCAGGTATTTCAAAAACACCAGGTGGATGCTTTAAAATCCTGCAACAAGCACAGGAAAATCCAAAAGTACCTATGGCTCCTCAGCAGGCAGAAAATGCAGCTCCTGAGAGCAGCAGTGGGGATCCAACTGCACAAGAATTTCTGGCCAGACTGAGTCAGAGGTGGGGGGGCAGTGGRAAGAGATGGCAGAGACAATATTGCAGGCAGGGTGGGAAGGAATAATGAGCACAGGGGGAGTGGTGCTTTGGTGTGGTACATTTTATTTGATGGTATTTTACATCCCTATTGTGAAGTACTACTGGCAACATGGTAAAGTTTATTGCCTAAAATCTTCTGTCACAAATACATAGGCAACACCCATTTCTGTTAGCAGAAACAGACCCTTTTCTTCTAGTACTGAATGCACTCTGAGCTCCAGAAGTTTGGCTTGGGCTCTTGGGCTTGCATTCCTCCCCAGAGAAAAATAAAATCTGCAGAAGAGTCATGTACTTTTCCTCCATTTTTTTCCACACACTCGAGACACCTAATAAATTTGCTTTGACTTCTTATTCTTTCCTAAAACAAARGACAATCTTAGAACCACAAATATCTTTTTGCTCCTTGGTGGCCTGGCAGAGATACGGGTAGAACTGTTTCCCACTTTTATATAATGAGATTTAAAACAAACTAATAAACAAAACAAATCAACCAAAATAAGAAACCAAACACCAATAAGCAATAAAACAACAGAGGGCACAGAGAAGACACAAGGACTTTGCTATTTCTTGCCAGAAGCACTRAAACCAAAAGTACATCAGGACTGAGAATAGAAAACCAATAGCTACATGGATCACAAGAACATCCTAATAGTAAAAACCCAGTAATTTAAGTTTTGAAAGGCATGTAATTCTGCAGACAGAGCCAGTCAGCCTTTTAGTACYCACTGGAAATAGAAACTTTTGATCTGTGGTTATTCTGTATCTGTATCTAGAATTTCTTGCATGTTACTTTATAGTGGAATATACAGAACAAAGCTGGTGAACAGACTGCAGGGCTCACTAGTTTTCTCCACTGTGAATACAGCTGCCCTGCTCTTTTAGCAGTAACCAGACTGCTCGGATCCAAATCTGAGCCAGCTCTGGGCTCCCCAGCCCTGGGAAATTCAGAAGTGGATTAGTCTCGAGAGGGAAGAATCASATCAAACGCTGGTTCAGCCACAGGCAGGGACAGTTCCCGGAGCCAAAGCTGGGAAAGTTGAGACCCGCGTTTGGGGGTGAGCAGACCTTCRGCTGTGCCGTGCTGCGAGAGGGAACTGGGTGAGACAAACTGAGCCAAACCCACAGCCCGGGGCACTTGTACAGCAGGGAGGAAGAGTCACTTCTGAAACTGGGATGGGGGGATACACCTCCGTGCCGCGGACACCGCATCCTGGGCTCCCAGCACTGCACGGGAGCGGGGTCAAGACCCCACTGTTCAGCCCACCCCAGGTGTGCAGGACTCGCCCTTTGCAGGGTGCACCCCCAGCCCAGCATGCCCCAAACTGCAGAGCTCGGCAGGAAACACAACAAACACAACACCTCTCCCTGCCCTTCGCTGCGCTCCATGGCAGAGAAAAACACGCTTAAGCCACGCCAGCTGCCGAACGGGAGGAACAGCGAGGAGCCACTTACGGGGATGTGCACTCGCAACATGAGTTTCTTGTGGCCGGAGCTTTTCCTGCTGCTGCTGCTGCTGCTGGAGGCATCTTTCTTCTTGTCCATGGCAGTGCTTCCCATGCCTTCRCCCAAGCGTGGTGCTGAGMGATAGATCTGGAGAGGGAGGCTCCTCTTCCACCTCTCCGCACCGTCCCACGGGCCGCAGTTACTCCAGGCTCCTTATTTTCTTTTTTCTTTTCCCTCTTTCTTTTCCCCCTCTTCCTAATGGCCTTAGGAAATTTGGGGGGGGTGGGGGTGAGGGGAATCAAGAGGAGGGGGGGGAGAAAGAGAGAAGCCGAGGGAAGGGGAGGAGTTTCTCCAGCTCCGGTCTTTAATCCCAGCAGCGAGGTGTCAGGGGGGACCTTCGCAAGCGCATGAGATGCCCTCACAGACGCTGCTCCCTTTCTCACTCTTCCGCCCTTTCAAAAATATCCGGAGCATCCTGGGGGAGGGGGGGAGAAAGTTTCCTTCCCCTCGCCCAGCTCGGCCACACTCTCACCGAAAGAGAGAGAGAAAGAAAAAAAAAATAAAAAACCAACTCCCCAAGCACCCAAAGGCCAGAAAACCCGAAAAGGGGAAGCGCTCGGGCGACGCTTCTGGCAGACTGGGGAGTCCCGCGGGAAGGGAGGGAGGGAAGGGGGGCAGGAGGATGGGAGGAGGTGCCCGGGCGCTCCGAGAGCCCCGGCAGGGTCCCCAGGAGCTGCCAGACGAGCACCACGCAACTTTCCCGCAGCCCGGCCGCTCCCCCGGCTGCCGCTCGCCCCGGGCCGCCCCTCCGGCCCCTCGGCGCGGGGAGAGCAGCTGGAGCTGTGCCTGCATTCCCGGAGCACCGAGGTGGGCGAGAAGGCTGCGTTTCACCTTGCCAAAAACGCCCCAGGGCGGCGCGGCTCCTCTCCCTCCCGACCTCCCAGGCTGTTTCCTCGCCTCCCTCCCCGCGGGGCTTCTCCTGGCCGTGCCCTAAGCCGGGGGTGTTTCTTTCCCCCCGGCACCGCTTCCCAGCCGAGCTCCCCGCAAGGAGGGGGCCCCGGCAGGCTCCATTCCCTCTGGGTAAAACCCCAGGCTGCCCTGCCTCTGCCGGGCTGACAGARAGCGTGTGCCAAGCCCAGGAGGGCCGCAGTCCACTCTTGAASGTAGATTTTTTTGCTCCCTCCCTCCAAAAAGCCTTCAGCGCGCTTGCACATTCAGCCGAGCGAAAGAAGCGGCTCAGCTCCCGCGGGCGAATGGATTTGGCGTCACCGGATCCCAGAGAAGGAAAAGCTCCCAACATCCCTTCACCTGTGGCTGTGCTGCTGCTGCTGC